>CM069860.1:149367946-149615446 GCA_036172795.1 Pelodytes ibericus
AGGAGGACTTCCCTGGTGGCTAGTGGCAGGCAGCATGGTCCCTCCATGCTGCCTGTTCGGCCTCCCGGCGGTTGTGCCGACAGGTCACTTGATCGGCTCGCGTCTGACGTCAGAGCGCCGATCACGTGACTGTCGGCACTTCCGTGTCACACTGCACGGGGAGCCAAACAGGCAGCACGGAGGTTTCTCTGTGCTGCCTGTTCGGCTCCCCATGCAGTTTTGCAGGCAGAGCGGAGGTGAGAGGGGATCTTCCGATCCCTTCTCACCTCCGTCTCTGCCTGCAAGGGACAGCCTCCGAATTAGTAAAAATGCCAATGGCCGCTTCTGGTAATTCGGCCGCCGTTACCACTTTAACTAATTCGGTGGCTGCTTTAATGAATTTGTCTGACTGCTGACTTCCGGCGGTGGTGACAAATTATATAGAGTGGCCACATCTCAAACCGGTCCCAGGGCAGACGGCCCACCAGGATTTGTCACGGTATCACGGTGGGCCAGTCCGGCCCTGGCTTTATCTCTATGAAACAAATATATAAATGTATTAATAAATCTGAAATCTACATGGTTCCCAAGGCATCCTAATAATTTATATAATATAAAATGTGTCCATGAATGGCAGAAAAAAAAATGCAGTCCCCCTACTTCCAAGTGACTTTTTGTCAGGGACCCGTGAACAGAAAATTATAACCCTATCATTTGAAGTGAATATTAAACAGTATCTATCTCAAATGAGAATTATTTTTTATTACACGCTACTCAACTACTCCATTTGTGATATCTATATTCTTTGTATCTGGTGCTTTTTTATTTAATGAGAATTCAAGATCAGCTGCCTGCAGCAGGGAACCTCATTTTCATTTATTCTGCACTGTACTGATTTAGTTAAACTCTTGCTATATGTTCCTCAAAGGAATATTAAATAAGCAGGACTGCAGCAAACCCATTTTTACTGCAACATTACATTTTTTTTAAATCACATATGCTGCATATAAGTACAAAAAATATAAAGTAAAATTATTTCCAATAATGAGGTAATGAAATCTGAATTAACAGCTAAGAAAAGCTGGTGTGCTTTGTCATTTAATTACTTTTAGGAAATACCAGATATTAAAAAATTTTACAGCATTCCGATGACATTTTTTCCTTCCTGTCTCTCATGCTGAAGTGTTTAATTTAACAACAGTGCTCACTGATATCTTGTAGTGACATTTTCTCCTTCTCTACTTAGAACTATGAGCAATTGCCATGATTTAATTGGCAAGGTATAAAGGAAGCAGTTTTTAATGTTTTACAGCAAACACAAACTTTGAACATGACATGGCAGTAAAATGTACTTCTCTAGGACTGTTACCACTCTGTGAGTGGTCATTTAAAATGATTGAAGGCAAAAATATAGAGATAAGATGAGAACCTTTTGGCCCATCTAGTCTTTCCTTCCTTCCTTTTATAGCAAAAATGTATTTGGTTCCCAGCAGACTGCTCTTTTGAATCATTCTTAAGAAAAGCCGGATAAATGACAACACTTGGTAAGTCCTCTCAATGTAAATATAGACAACGAAGAAAACAGAATGCGTAGAAGAAGCCTAGGCAGGTAAGTTTAATTTGTTCAAAAAATGAACAATACACAAGCATGGTACTGTTATAGGATGCCACCTTTGTAATGTCAGTTCATGAAATGTAATCCCTGTTGGATAGTCCACGGTCAACTATAAGTGGTGTTATTGGAAAGTGGAAGCATTTAGGAATAGCAGCAACTCAGCCATGAAGCAAAATAACACAAAGTCACAGAGTGTCACCGAGTGCTGAAGTTCATGGTGCATAAAAGTCACCAATGCTCTGCTGATTCCATAGCTGAATGGTTTCAAACTTCCACTGGCATTAATATCAGTACAAAAACTATGCTCCGGGTTTGGGTTCCCATTGCCGAGCAGCTGCATGCAAGCCTCACATCACCAAATACAATGTCAAGCATCAGACTAAGTGGAGTAAACTGGACTCTGGAAAAAAGGAAACATGTTCTTTGGAGTGACAAAGTGCCATGCTTCAGTGTTTGACAGTCTGGAGGCAAGTTTTTGTTTGGAGGATGTCAGAAGAACGTTACATGACTGCATTGCACTAACTTTAAAGTTTGGTAGGAGGCATTATGATACATGGCTGTTTTTCAGGGGTTGGGCTAAGCCTCTTACTTCCAGTGAAGATAAATGATAATGTTTCAGCATACCAAGACATGTTGGAAAATTCTATGCTTCCAACTTCTCGTCCAACTTCTCGTTCAACATCAATATCAATGAGGGACTTCACAAATGTTCTACTGGATGAATGGGCAAAACTTCCCACAGTAACACTCTAACATCTTGTGGAAAGCCTTCTCAGAAGAAGGTAAGTTGTAACAGCTGCAAAGGGAAGACCAACTACATATTAATGTCTAGGTATTTAGGATGCAATGTCATAAAAGTCTATGTTGGTGTAATGTTCAGGTGTTATCTTAAATCTACACTTTTGTCCATATAGTGTAGATTTAAGATAAACAGTTTTGTTAATAAAATGTACAATCTGTTTTTTGGGAAGTACATTAGATGAACTGGTGCATTATATGTATATATCCTATATATCCTAAAGCAGCTGGAGATTTATATGTCAATAAATGTGCATGAAATACATGGTTAACATTGCAAGCATATATTAAAAGAGAAGACTGATGAGGATATGTCCCAGCATTTATTTCAAAAATCTAAAGTAGAAAAGAATGCTGTGCTTAGTCTCATTCCAAACATTTTTATATAGATGCTGAATTCCAAGACATCAATAAAGTGCTGAGGAGTTTGAAACTTCTACTCTGTTTATAGTTCTGGGTGGTCTGTTAAAACAGCTGTGTTTAAAAAGAATTAAAACGCAAAGTGAGACAACTTAATAAAACCAGAACTGTTCAGAAAATTCTATAATTTGCAATGGTAAAACCTTGATGTGCCGTTAAACCATGTCTCACTATTTGTAGAAATAATTGTCTGATTAAGTGCTGAACATGCCAAACTCAAATGGTCCATAGACCTTAGTATAAGGGATTCTTTTAAGTTAGATATTTATACACATTTCTCGAATGTGAAGGATGGATTAACTAGGTAACCACACTGTAGTTTACTGTAGTTTAACTTACTAAACTTACTAAACCTCAAGATAACCAAGGATAATACCATGCATTTAAAGGGGTCATTCTACAAATAAATAAATAACTATTGTTTGTTATTTTTTGTTAGATTTTAATACATTTTCTAATTATTGAGTACATATTATAAATATGACAAAGATACCAGATAACATATGTGAACATCAAAACTTTGTAAAACTCCACATGTTGGCAATAAAGTAAGCACTTGCAAGTGAGTGGTTAGGGCCATGTAGAAAAAATACTGAGGTTTTTTATTTCAGCTAGCTGGTTATCTCATCTTGTGTATACTTAGCAAGTCAAAACATATTAACCCAGTAGTATGCTAAAATATTATTACTGAAATAATGAAACTCCAACACCTTGGAGTAAGGTCAATATAAATATAGGCATTGTATTTGTTAATTCCACACAATATAAACATTTGAACATAATTTGATTTAACGTAAAAATAAGTGAATTTCATATATATTAAAAAATATATATGTATACGGAGCTGCCCCTTTAAAAAAAAAACAGTTTGTCTAGAAAAGTTGTATGAGGCCCGCACAAATATATCAACAGCAGAGACTAGCTAGGAGCTGCCGTCTAATGAAACAGTGACTGTCTCTCTTTGTCAATTCTGTATGTACATGTCACTAGCAAAGGATACATCCAGGGAATGACTGGCACAGGGGTAGTGGGCCAATTGCCCCTCAGGCTGCTCTCTTACCTGACTCAATCTAGATGAAAAGCACTTTCATTGTTTCTATCACATCATCTTGTTTTTCTATCAATCTGTTTTTCCTGTGTTTTTGTGGCTAAATCTGATGGCAATGGGTCAGCTGGTAAAACTGCACTAAATATTTTTTGCCCTCAGACCACAAGCTGCCACCTCTCCACTGCACACGGCCAATATCAGGGGAGGATATGCGGTAATCATCTCCTCCTCTGCTGGCAATGTGCTTGGTGTCACAATAGAGCATCTCTTCGAAATGTACCCCTGAGAATCCTTTTTGAATTAAGAGTGTCATAATAAAAATATAATGAATACCACTATAAAAAATAACAATGACTTCTTCACCAAAATACAATAACTGTGCACCAAACGGCAAAATCTTAAAATAATACAGGTAAACCCTGTTACAGTGCGTATCCTGTAGAAAGCAGTGCTATGACGTCTTCCATGGAGCCATTGGGGCACCGTACCTCACTTTTACTTCTCTATTAATGTGTAAATTAGCAATGTTTCAGGACTCACATTGCTTTAACTTCATGTTATAAGAGGGTCAGTTGTATATAGTCAATTTTGCAAGAAACGTTATTGATTTATGCTTGCAGGCATGACAATTTCTTACATTAGTTATGAGCTCTAAAGTCTACCGAGAGATGATCACTTTTCTGAATTCTTGGTAGCCTTGTGATAAGGTTAAAACATTGTGAGCAAAAATCCAATTTAGGGCTAATGGCATCACCTTCATAGAAAAAATGTAGCAGGAGCAGTAATAAGTTAATTGATTGTATGCACGTTGATTAACAAGTTCTGGAAACTGTTTGAACTACATTTAGTCTGGTCAAGACATAAAAAATTATGCCTATGTCAAGGAGAAAAGGAATGTTATTGAAAAATTCAAAGGTGTTTAGCTATCATTTTCAATTCCACATCTCTATCGAAATCCAACCTCTGCATTCTTTGGGAGATTACATTAATATAGTTTGCATAATAAATGTTAATAATATTTATCAGTATGTTTAACTGCTTACGGACCCGAGGCTCTTAGCATGTCATGAATATAAATGAGGGGTGTAGAGTTATAAGAATAGATGGCATGAAAACAAAGTCCTAGGATACCAAATAGTTTGTATTACCTCACTCAATACCAAAGAGAAAACCACACAGAAAAACAGCAAAAATGTTCTCATACTTAACAGATTAAGATGAAACTGAATAAAACAGAAGCATTTTTTAAAGAATAAGTTGCACATAAGACACTTTTATTTTCACAGGATATGTGATAATTAATTTATAATATCATACAATCTTGCAAACAATAAGGAAATTCCTCCAGTCACAAGATCTGCTGAAGGGAATATATTCTGAGATATTTGTTTATCTGTTAATACAGTTGTGGTAATTTGATGTTAGGTTGCCAATGACCTTCTCAAAAGACTACTAATTTTCTGAGATGAAATGTTCATCTTAACTCACATGAAACTCACCTTTTAGTGAATTGCACCATCTGTGTAAAGTCACTGCCTCCTTAATATTTTATTTAAATTTAGAACATTTAAGACTGAGGTATTTTATACTTTTGATTTCCTTACATGATGTATAACAATCATTCCTGAATCAAACCATGAATAAAACTGTAAATTACTATTGTGCACTTCTGTCAGAGATAGTCATATATCTAGAAGCTGCTCTTTCTAGATAATAGGTTGACCTTTTGAATCAAGCAAATGAACTCTGAACTAAGCAACAGTAACAATGCTACAATGCAATCTCATTATCCCATTTAACGTTTTAGGCCCTGAAGTATGCCCCTGCTATAATTTCATTCAGTTCCATTCATGTGTATATGATTCAATTCATTGGTGTGTTGTAATATTTGTTCTGGAGATTATTGATTTGTATTCCTGCATTTCATGTCATTTTCATTAGACTGTGGTTATGCAGCATCCACAGTGTGGAGATTGTTACTGGTATCTGCAGGAAAGAGGATTTGTTTTCATTTTATCTTTAGGAAAATATCAAGTGCTCTCAATTCATATTATGGGAGCAACCCAAAGTCTAGAATTATCCTTTTTTGTTGTTTCATGAAAACTCATTGTAAAAACACTTGTATATAATGCTACATTTGTATATATAAGCTAGAAGAGCCTGAACAAAATAAATTGTGCCCTGCAAGCACATCATGCAGTTCTAAAAACATAAAGTTAGCAATAAATATACAAAAAAAAAGTATAAAAAAAATTAAACTAAAATAGATCCTTTCCCAAATTCATTCACTTATATTGAGGAAATGTTGGCAACTTTGCAAAATATCTTCTTTATCCAAACATTATGTTTTTAGTCAATATACTAAAATTACAGTAATAAAATATGAGACAGATTACAATTTTTGACAACATTTTATTTCTATAGATACAACACATAAATAGATCAAACATAATAAACAAAAAAGCATTCTCAAAGAATAAATCCATTTACATTACAACATACTACATAGCTAAAAATAATATATACATGTGCTTGACATCTGTAGTGGGGAAATTATTTGAAGGATTGCTAAAGGTATACAGTCAAGAATACATCTTTAATAAGAATATAATTAGTAAAATTCAACATGTTTTTTTGAAAAAGACAGGTCTTGTCAAACAAACGTAATAACATTTAATTAAGAAGTCAGTAAAAATATAGATCTAGGTGTGGCAGTTGATGTGATCTATTTAGAATTTGATAAAGCATTTGATACAGTTCCACACAAAATGTTACTCTACAAATTGGGAGAATTATGCTTGGGGGCAAATGTGTATATTTGGATTGTAAATTGGCTAAAAGATGGAAAGCAGAGAGTTGTTGTAAATGGAAAATCCTCAAATTGGAACGATCTCCCAAGTTGTGTTGAGAGCCATGTCTCAGTGTTTGCTGATGACACAAGATTAGGTAAGATAATACAGACTAAACTTGATGTTTGTTCTTTATAGGAAGATTTGGACAGAGTGGGTGACTGGGCAATTAAGTGGCACATATAGACAAATGTAAAGTTATGCATTATGGGAAAAATAATAACAAAGCAACACTACTTTAAAAGGTATCTCCCTGGGAAAAACTATTAATGAAAAGTCCTTAAAAAGGATAATATGGAACTAGAAAAAGTGCAAAGGAGGGCTACAAAATGATTAAGTAGATTAGAGGATCTTAGTTATGAGGACAGACTTGAAAAGTTGCATTTATGCAAGTTAGAAAAAAAGGCATCTCAGATGGGATATGATAACATTATATAAATATGTGCAGTGTCAATACAAAGAGATCTCCGGTGACCTGTTAATTAACAGAAATGTACAGAGAACAAGAAGTCACCCCCTGAGACTGCAAGACCAAAGTTTTCATAGACAGCAAAGGGAGGAATGCTTTATGGTAAGGACAATAAAGTTATTGAACTCACTGCCAAGAGAGGTGGTGCTATCAACTACAATAGATTTAAAAATTTTACATTTGTAATTTAAAAAATGGTTTGGATGTTTGTTTTTAGAAAAGCAGGACATACATGGCTATTAATAATAGAATTAGCATTAAAAATAGAGCTTCTTAATTCAATGAGAAATCTGATAGCCCTTTGGAGTCAAGAAGGAGGCAAAATTTCTAAATAGCTTCCTTAGGGGGTTTTGCCTTCTTTTGGATCAAAAGCAGGAATTATAGGTAGAAGGGTTGAACGTGTTGGACTTATGTCTTTTTTCAACTTAAATTACTATGGTATTATGTTACTATGTTTGTTGTTTCATGTCCAACGAAATATCTAAAAAATAAATATATCAAGTCTCTCTAGGTCATAACTTAATTAGTATTGGTAAATAGTAAAGGTGGGTTCCCATCTAGGATATAAATTATATGATTAAGCTATTCAAAACTCCTCCCAAACCAGACATTTTGATATTTTAGCAGGTTCGTAAGTGTCAGATAAAACAATTTTTTGTCAAAGTGATAATTTACTTGTCTAATGATTTTTGATTGTGAAGGTACACAGATTTTTCCAGTTCCTCACCAAACACAGTTTAGAGGCCAGTAATACATTACTAAAAAGATTCTTATTTTTATTATTATTGAGTGGAATAACTATGTGAAATTAAAAAAAAAAAACATTTGGGAAAATAGAACAAGGTCTCTCTTGAAGAGCTTCTTGAAAATATGAGTAATTTCTTTACTAGGACCCAAATCTCTAAATTTCCACTAAATACAGTGCATGATCCCAACTCCCATGTTACATTGCCAGTATGTATCAGTACTTGGCTGATCATAGAGATGAATAATAACTTGGACCATGTACCCCCTATGCAGTTTTTTTAAATTGGAGTTCACATAGATTAATGCAGTGTACCACCTTCCTTGCCATCTTCCATGACCGAAACCACTCTTCTATGGAAATAAGCCATTCATATCTGTTTCCCAATTTATAATTTTGACGGTTCAATTTCATTATCCTTTGAAATTAAAGACAATATTCTGGAAGTTAATGTGTTTTTATAGTAATTATAAATAAGTCCAAGGAAGAATTTGATTAAATCGTGTCTTAGAAAATGTTGTATTCTTAGATAAATTTAACTTTAGATGACAAACCAAATATACGTTACAATTCAGTAAATTAAAGCAGATGGAATTCTGAATTCAAATCTGACAAATGATTAATACCAAACTGTTTTCATGCACTAATTATTATATTCTCAAAACAAAACTTCAAGACTTCAAACAGAGTGGTTAATGTAAGATAATGTAAAGAACACAGAACATTTTTACTATGTATAAGATTTTAAGACAATCTTTAATTTCTGGTTTAATAATGTTCACTTTTTTTATTATTGCCAAGTACTCCCAAAATAGGTAAATAGGTTCTTTAAATTTAAGTACCCCTCTTTCATACGTATATATATATATATCCCATTCCATGGATATGTCTTCTTTTATAGTCCCAGGATAGAAAATGTGTGAACATACATGCCTAATGCAATTTGTAAATATGTGGGTACAATAGCCCCTCTTGCTTAAGATCTCTCTTTAATTTATTCACTGATTTTCAAAAAAAAAGACGATTAACTTATGTCTGTGATTAAGCTCTCAGTTGAGCGTGAAACGCGCAAGGCTGGTAAGTTTTTTCAGACTTACACTGTTGTTAAAGGGTTGTACCAGCTGGTGAATAATTCTACTTTTTGCACATATGTTTATGCATATTCTATACATTTGGAGCTGTGAATTCACTTGCGGAGTAGTGTTGTTTGTATACTTTGCTTGTTTGTATACAGAGTCCTTTACGTATCTAGTTTACATTTGGGTCTGGTACCCATAAAGTAATGGACCTAAACAAATATATAATATTCGGAAGTACATAAGCCTTATTTAATTTATTCAGCCCAATCATGAGACCTCTAAGGGTCCACAGTTATTAAAGTGTTCCTTCAACTTTAATAGTAGTGACATGCAGTTTACCTTCAGTATATATTTTCTATAGCTGGTGCAGTAATAAATGTTGATATCATTTGCATCTTTGTTAAAATTACTTCGAATATTAGACATGTGCATTCATTTTCGGACGAATGCATTTTCGTCCGAAAATAGCATTTTCGTTCATTCGTTTGAAAAACGAATAACGAAAATGCTAAGCTAATGAAAGCCAAATGAACGAATGGTTAATAAACGAAAATAATTCGTTCATTCGTCCATTTGTAGTAGTATTGGCATTCTATAAGCCGAAATAGAGTCGCTTTATAGAATACAATAGCATAGTACAATACATTCCATAAACCGACATAATGAACGACTTTCGGTTTATGGAATGCATGTAAGTCTATTGGCATTCTATAAACCGACTCTATTTCGGTTTATAGTAATGCCAATACTATAGCACGAATGGACGAATGATTTTCGTTTATATTAAACCATTCGTCCATTCGTTCAACTTCTTAGCTTTCTATAAACCGAAACAGAGTCCCATTCATACATTTGTATGAATGGGAACTCTAGTTAAGTTTATAGAAAGCCCATAGTATTACATGTAATCCATAAACCGAAAGTCTATAAACCGAACGTCCGGTTTATAGACTTTCGGCTTATGGAATACATGTAATCCTATTGTTATTCTATAAACCGAACGTTCGGTTTATAGAATAGGATTATATGTATTCCATAAGCCGAAAGTCTACAAACCGAATAGTACTATTGGCTTTCACTACACAGAGACAGAGTCTCCATTCATAAAAATGCATGAATGGAGACTCTGTCTCTGTTTAGAGAAAGCCAATAGTACTATTACATTCATTACAAATGCCGAAAGTCTATAAACCGAACGTTCGGTTTATAGACTTTCGGCTTATGGAATACAATACATATAATCCTATTGCTATTCTATAAACCAAACGTTCGGTTTATAGAATAGCAATAGGATTATATGTATTCCATAAGCCGAAAGTCTTTAAACCGAACGTTCGGTTTATAGACTTTCGGCATTTGTAATGAATGTAATAGTACTATTGGCTTTCACTACACAGAGACAGAGTCTCCATTCATAAAAATGTATGAATGGAGACTCTGTCTCTGTTTAGAGAAAGCCAATAGTACTATTACATTCATTACAAATGCCGGACGTCTATAAACCGAACGTTGTTCGGTTTATAGATTTTCGGTTTAAGTCAATTGATTCGTTCAAACGAATGTAACTAAACGAAAATAATGAACGAATTTCGTCCGAAACGAATGTAGTAATGAACGAAATTCGTTTTAGACTAAATAAATATCATTTTCGTCCGAATGAACGAAAACGAAACGCACTTTTTTGTTTTGCACATGTCTATTGAATATGTACTACACTTCTATGGCAGACAATATGTTTGGAAGTGAGATTTCAGCAGAGATCAATATAAGAAAAAGATTGTCCTCCTTAAAGGTTATTTTATAAAACTGAGGGTCTTTTTCAAATTCGTAAATATCCTGTAAGTTTGATTTGGAGCTGGAACCACTGTGCAGAAATCGGTATGGTATACGTAACGAACCCTGGCAAGTGAACAGAATTCTTATGCCTGAATCCTATGGTTGAGCCTCAGGTTTCCTTCCCCCAGGACTTTTGCACTCTGACACTTAACAGGATACCGAAACGTAACCAAAAATAAAACTGACACAGAGGAAAAATATTGAAGTGAAGGTACAGGAGGACAAGGCAGGAGAATGGTTGACAAGTAGGAATCGAGGCTGGCAGCAAACAATCGGAGTCAGGAAACAGGCGAAGGGTCAAGGCAGGTGGCTATCAGGAAGAGTAAAAAAAATAGACAACAGCAACGGTAGTCAGAGGCAGTATGAGAATGCTAGAAATCGCTAGGAGCACTATTTCAGGCGAGGAACAAGTGCAATAGTGAGGTTTAAATAGCCCTCCTACCAAACAATCGACCAATGAGAATCATAGAAAAATAAAAAGTAATATTTAATCCTGGCCCTTTAAGGTGAGTAAGGGCAGAAAACCAAAAGTAGAACTGCATATGTGCAGAACACCAACCTGGGGTTAGTAATCAGAGGCCTGCTAACGGAGCGCGCGTGCCTGGCTAGAAGTCCCCACAGAAGAGGACTCTCTGAAGAGTTCTGAGCAGGTAAGGAGGTTGATGGGGAGGGAGTGATAGGAAGCGCGACGGCGCTGTTGTGACAAATCCAGTGTGAAACAATGCCAACAGGGATTCAGATGATGGTACATTTAATAATGGGACCAAAGGACAACTCTGTCTTGTACCTTTGTTTATATTAAAATACAAGTTCAAAAAGGGAGTTTGTGGCAATGGATATAATGCTTATGAATTCTCCTTTAAAAACCCTTTATTCCAAAAATATCAGACAGAGGCTACAGGCAGAAAGTTCCAGTCCACTCTTTTGAAAGCTTTTTCTGCATCAAGAAGCCATCCGTACTGCAGAAAATGTCTTTGTGATTCCATTTGTGTATTTAATTGAATCCCTTTTCGTGTGTTATTTTCACCCAATACAGTCTGAGCCGCATGAATTAATATAAAAAAGACTGTTTTCAACCGTCCAGCCAAGATTTTCTAAAATATTTTAATGTCTGTATTGATTAGGGATATTGGTTTATAATATGACACAAATCTGGGTCTTTGTCTACTTTTGGAAGAGGGGGAATTGTTGCTTATAGCATTTCTCCTGGAAAAGTATTATTAATTGCTATCTCCCATATAAACAAAGCAACAAATGAGAGCAATTTGGTTCCAGCAGCTCCTAAAACAAAGAAGAGTAACCATCTAGGCCAAGTAATTAACCCTTTTTCAAGTTCTGAATAGTAGATTTAATCTCTGTCTGAACCAATTATATTTATCTAACATTAAATAATGAGGGTACCAGTTTGCTAATTATCTCGAATTTGTTCAAGGGACATATTTAAATCTGCCAAGCCTTTGCCCATAGGTTCCATATTCCAAGCTACAAGATTAATTAGATGACCCCTGAAACTCTTTAATCCCATTTATCCAACTACAGACTAAATTCAATCTACCCTCAGCAGAATACTATTCATTCCTGAGAGTTAGAAATAAAATAAAGTCAATAAATATTTTGGAAAATTTGCAATTAGAAAATTTTTTAGGGAAGCAACATAATAACAAAATAATCGGGAAGATCTCTCAACTAAACGATGTCAGAGAAGATCCATCAAAAGATCATTCCTGGATTAAATGGGAACTCTAGATAGGATGTGACTTTACATTTCAAGAATGGTTTCGGGCACAAATAACAATGAAAAAGAGTATACATAACTTGTCATTACAAAACATCATCTTTAGATGGTATTTGACACCAACACAAATGAATAAGTTCTCACAAGACCAATCTAAACTATGTTGGAGGTGCCAAGAAACTGAGGGAACACTCCTACATATGTGGTGGTCCTGCATTAAACTACAACCAATACTGAAAAAAAATAAACTCTATCCTAATAAAACTGATCATGGATTCAAATCCACTGACACCATATTTTTTCCTTTTCCATATAGGCATCCCAAGATGTACAAAGGAAACACACTATTTAATTATCCATATCATCCTAGCAACGAAACACTGTATAGCAAGAAACTGGAAAAACACTGAAACCATTAATTGGACAGAAATAATATCTCAGATTGACTACCAGTGTTCAATGGAAGAAGGATTTTATAGCTCTAAGGACCAATCTGGACTCCATAGGAAAATATGGGGAAAATGGGAGGAGTTGAAGAACTTTGGGCATTCTGTGTAAAAGGGAAAAAAAAAAAAACACTAGGAAAGCCTGCCACCTAATGAGTCAATATAATATATAGCAAAAATAACATCTATATTACAATAAAATATGCGACTATCTAATTCGGAACTAGGTATTAATAATAATATCTGCAAAAATAATAACAAAATAAGAATAGCCTAGGACCATATCCTCCACAAAATGTTGTTCCCTGAGAAGAGTTCGAAAAATGTAGTAATTTGTCTTTAAAAATCCCTATTCTCATAAGAAATGTTATATTAAAGCAGACCTGGGCATCTTACGGCCCGCGGGCCACATCCGGCCCTTCGTGCGTCCCTGTCCGGCCCCGGCCCGCGTGAGGGAGCTCTCTCCCTGCCATCCTCCTCCTTGTTAATCCAAGCACAGCGCAACGGGTGTAAGCTCCGCCCCCGTTGCGTTCTGTGATTGGCTGCTTCAGGGAGGAGGACGTTCTCTAGGGTATCTGCCAAGACACCATAGAGAACGTCCTCCTCCCTGCAGCCAATCACAGAACACGACGGGGGCGGAGCTTTCCCCCGTTGTGCTGAGCTTGGATTAACAAGGAGGATTAGGTAATAACAGTTTGGGGGGGGGTTAAAATAAAAAAAGAAAGGAAGTGTCGGTGGAAGTGTGTGTGAATGTGTATAAGTGTGTATGTGTGTGTCAATGTGTATAACTATGTGTGTGTTACTGTCTGTGTCAGTGTATGTACATAAGTGTCTGTGCAAGTGTATCCTGTGTGTAAAGGTGGCTGTGTGTACTTATGTATGTGTGACAGTGTGTATAAGGGTGTCTGTGTAAATGTATGTCTGTGAGGGTGACTAAGTGTGTAACTGTGTTTGTGTGACTGTGTGTGTTTATGTATGACTGTGTGTACAAGAGACCAGCATGGGGAACAGAAAGATAGAGATGGAAAAAGAGTGGTGAGAGAGAGACAGACATGGGGTATGAGTGGCGAGAGAGACAGACATGTGGAATGAGTGGCGAGAGAGAGACAGACATGGGGTATGAGTGGCGAGAGAGAGAGAGACAGACATGGGGTATGAGTGGCGAGAGAGAGACAGACATGGGGTATGAGTGGCGAGAGAGAGACAGACATGGGGTATGAGTGGCGAGAGAGAGACAGACATGGGGTATGAGTGGCGAGAGAGAGACAGACATGGGGTATGAGTGGTGAGAGAGAGACAGACATGGGGTATGAGTGGCGAGAGAGAGACAGACATGGAGCATGAGTGGAGAGAGACATGGAGCATGAGTGGAGAGAGAGACAGACATGAGGGTACGAGGAGAGACAGATATTGAGCAAAATTTAATTGAAATATTGTCGATGTGGCCCTCCAGCAGTGCTCGGGTTGCTCATGCGGCCCCCGGTAAAAATTAATTGCCCACCCCTGTATTAAAGTATACTCGAAATATATAGGGAAAAAATGCTAGCCACCTAAGATGTCATATTCTGGTATTAATGTCATGTTTGAATGAAACTGTATGTTAGTCCTCTCATATATATATATATATATATAGCAATGAGAAGGCATGGGAGCAAAAAGAAACAACTAAACACTAGACGCGTTTTGCACCTACTGGTGCTTTATCAAAAGCAAGTGGTAAACTAACAGGATATATACATACAAGTGCAAACAAACAATTACGATAATTAGTGAAACATACCTCTGTGTGCTCCGTCCGTGCCGCTGACTTGCCATTTTATTCATTCAATAATGGTCCCATAATAGACCAGTAGTGAGTACAGATAGACATTTCTTAAATATATATTATTTTCATTTTCAAATTCTGCAATAAATAGAAAGAGGGTATTCTCAAATCTGAACTAAAATTGATAATAATGACAAATCAGCCTGTGAAGCATGTAACATCATATTGCAATTTAAACCATTGGGTATTCGGCTCTGTAAGCTAAAAATCCAGAGAACCTCACGTTGGTTTAAACGTGAGGATTAAGTTCCCACCCCTAGTAGTTGGTGTTATTTTCTCAATGCCACAAAATGTAAATAAAGAAGTATTACTCTGGCAACAGTTACAAAAGTTTCTTCCTATTGGAGACCTTTCATCGCCATCTTCCACACTAACCAGATATTCTCTAATGCGGGGTTTTCATTGTCGTGTTGTTTGACCTATGTATTGAATATTAGATTTTAGGCATCTAATGAGATAAACCAAATTTTCCATACAGCAGTTTATGTTATTCCTGATTTGATCATTTCTGCCACTAGAAGTCCAAGCAAAAGAATCCTATCTATCTATGAAATTACAACATTTACAGATCTTGTGTCCACAAGGGTATTTAGCCAGGTGCCTGTAGCTCCATGCCCACTCCTTAATGGGGGAAATGCACTCCTTAGTGGGGATAATGATATTTGTTAAGTTCTTTTGTTCCAAGGTAGAGTCATTCTTCTTGTCTGCTCCTGATCTCTTTCTTTGTCGTCTCCTCCTGTATCTTTTTTCCTTTTGTATGCAGTCTGGCATATCTTTAAAACCTGGTGTGAATCATCTGATTGATCAGATTCTAATAATCTTGCAGCTCTACTGATGTTAGATCCGGCCCTACCCGACTGGGATGATACAATCAATTTTGGAGAAGAGCTGTTGTCAATACCTAAGTAGTCTTTGCCACTAATGGAAACTCTTCGGGCAACTTCATGAGGTTTTTTTCTTAATATAGATTTTTGTTTTTTATAGCTTGTTTTTCTACCTTTGTTTTTTGCAAATCTCTTGCGCTTCCATAAACTTCATTATTTTGATAATCTAAGCGATCACGCTGGAACTTTCCTTTTCATTTAAAGCTTTCCAGGTGTGTATTAAATTCATCATATTCTGGATTTTCCTTGAGAACTGTCCCCTTTATTTCAGAGACTCAAACCCAGTTTGTGCTGTTAGGAGCAATTTTTATAATAATTTCAATCAATTTGAAGAAGCAGCCAAAGAGAGTTGCATTCCATCTAGCTTTAAGTCATCATCATCGTTTATGAATGCTGGGACCTTTTTTAACCTTAGCCCCCTCGTTATGCGTTTCAAAAACGACAATTAAAATCCTGCATTAGAAAGCACCTGGTTAGTGTGGAAGATGCCGATAAAAGGTCTCTAATGGGAAGATACTTTCGTAACTGTTGCCAGAGTAATACTTCTTTAATTGCATTTTATGGCATTGAGAAAATAACACCATTAAATTGGGTTGGGAACTTAATTAATCATTTAAACCAACGTGAGGTTTTCTGGATTTTTACCTTACAGACACGGATACCCAATGGTTTAAATGATGTTACATGCTTTACAGGCTGATTTGTCATTATTATCCTTTTTAGTTCAGTGTCTATAGACTCTAATAAATATACATTTTTTACTTTTATACCATGGATTAACATGGTTTTGCTGTACTCACCCATGTATGTCTAGCTGGTGACTTTTTGGCTTTGAATGAACAAAAAGCATAGGAAAATTGCAGTGATCTCAACACTGTTTATGGTCCTGAAAATGACAGTATGAAAATATGAGACATATGTGTGTATAGTTAGTCAGTAACCACAAATTATTAAAATACACATGCACATATACAATGAATTAGTATGGCATATATCACATCACTCCCCTTAACCCATGATACTTTTCTATGTGTATTTCAAAGAGGCAACATATTTAAACGTCATTAATCTAGATGTAATTCTCTCCTCTCATGGGCATTAATAGTAAATATGACAAACCCACTATAGTGAAGGGATACCTTCTCACAGCTCCTATATAATATACATTAGGGGCAATAAATACCCCACCCCCCTCCCCAGTGTTTTTTAATACATTTTTAATGATGGACATCAATTTTATTCCTACATAGTTCAATTCTCACTCCTTCCACATAAAGGGGAATTAAGGTTTTACAACATTCATGGCTTCTAATGTAACTAAATTGATCTTGAAAAAAGAAAACTTACCTTTCACTGAGTATCTGGGGATCGGTGATGGTTAAAAGCACAAAGTCAGTGTTAATCGCTAACTTATGTTGTTAATTTCCTGTATGGACTCCACAAATTTAGAGTTATTCCATATGCTATGCTAATGCCTCCATTTCTGGTATAAACAAAATTGTCAAAGAGGGCACCAATGTCTGGTTCCCTTTGAAATAGAAAAGGAGTCAAAAGATCTCTATTAACCCTACCTCAGGCGCTAGGGTTGTTTTATAAAGCCATTAGCATCTGAATAAACTTTGTACCAAATGCAAACTGACACAGAGAGCACTCCGAAACACCAATTAATCCTATTATTAATATACATTCAATATCAATAATGCTGGGGTAACTTTAGGCAAATCATCTTTCCCTTCTCTTGTACGAGTGAAACCCACGTGATCTTTATAAAATAGTTGGTAAAGTACCTGATTAAGTCAAAATGTTAGCATAAAGGTTAATATCTAAGTTTAAAATGAAATGGCCCTTTAATTAGAGCACAAAGTGGCATCATTATTGGGCTTTGATATTACAGTACTGTGCATTTCAGCTATAAAGACATGTTTGGAGATACCTTTACTTAAAGGGGATCAGTGAACAATAGGAGTAATTCAGATAAAAATACATCAGAGAAAAGCCATCTGGGCCCAGACTTTTCCCGGCTTTTAGATGGTTGATGGCTTCCTCAACTTCAGAAATAGTTTATCCTCCAGGAAAAATGTTGGGAGAATATCTTCTTGTAAATATTATTCAATTTGTGATACTGTGAGAATTTTAATGGCATGTTCATTATTTAGATTGTATAGATTATGATAAAAATCATGAAACTCCTTAGCAATGTCCTTATTACATTATATTAACTTTTATATATATATATATATATATATATATATATATATATATATATATATATATATAGTGCAAACAATTTAAGTAGCACTAGGTACAGAGCATAGAGGGGACACAACATACTAAGTTGGATGAACAAAAACAGACTGATACATGAAACACATAAGGGAATGAAGAGGTCAAAGGGAAGGTAGTGGTCGTAACATGATAGGGATGGCTGAAGCTAGGAGGGTTGGGTCAAAGATGAATTATGTGGGTACTAGTTGGATGAGTTGTAAATTTCCTATTCTTAAAAGTGTTTGAAGACAGTGAGAGTTGGATAGAGGTTAATTCATGGGTATTCTAGCGGGATAAGTAGTAAGTTTCATTAAAGAGGTGCATTTTAATGGACTTTTTTAAGTTTGAGTAAGAGGGAGAGAAATGAATGCTCTGCGGAAGGGAGTTCCAGAGAAGGGGGAAGCTTGGGCAAAATCTTGCAAGTGCAAGTGGGAAGAGGAGATGAGGTTGAAAAAGAGCCTAAGCTCATTTGAGGAGTGTGAGGTCATGTAGGGTATTATCAGTTTATGAGGGAGGAAATGTAGGGAGGAACCAAGGAGTGGAGGTTAAAGATAGAATTAGTTTTTTCCTACGGCAGATGGGAGGCCAATAGAGGACGTTGCAGAGAGAAGCAGCCAAATCGGAATGAAAAGTAAGAAAGATGAGCATGGAAGCTGTATTTTGAATAGATTACAAAAGAATTGCAGAGAAAGATAAGTCAGATTTAGGCCAGTCAGGAGTGTATTACAATACTCTAGGCTAGAGATTATAAGCGGGTGCACTAGGATTTTGGTGAATGCGTGCAAACAAAAGGCTTGGCTTGAGAATGAACATGGGGAATGAAGGAGAGACCCGAGTCAAAAGCGACCTCAAGACATCGGACATTGTCAGCTAGTACAATTGTAGCATTTTAAATGGTGACAGTGAAGTCAGGTGCAGGGAAAGATGATCAGTTCCATTTCCGAGAGATTAAGTTTTAGGCAGCAATCAGATGTCCAAGTGAAGGTGGCCGACAGACAGTCAACACATGCCCCACGACAGAGGGAGGAAGGTCAGGGGAAGAGAGGTATATCTGGGTGTAGTCCACATACAGGTGGTATTGGAAGCTGATGATTTTTCCTGGGTAGGAGGAGGTATACATGGAAAACAGTAGAGGACCGAGGACCGACCTTTGTAGAACAGCAAGAGAGAGCAGATAGTACACCCGCAGCTATAGTCATATAGGAACTGGGTATCCTGTGCTGTGTTCTGCAATAAGCCTGTTGCCTAGCTGCTGATAGTTCCTGACTCCAATCATTTATTATTCAAAATATAGTCCAAGGCTTGCTACTCTGCTACTCCCTATTGCTATACAGTCCTACCGATGCGACTAGGATCTTCTAAATTACCTTGGTTTCAAAACTCCTAAAATGGTGTGCCATGTCTGTAGACCAGTGTGACATCTGATCTGTACTGTATCCTTAGCACCATGGGCCCCATATGTATTTACTTTCAATACCTCTTCTTTCTCTTTCTCTCTCTCTCTTGTTCTAATTTGTGTTTTTCCAGTGCTTCCCTCTCATCACACTGTTTTAATTTTATTGCTTTGTATTTAGAAATGTATGCAGACGCTAACACATTTTGACTGCCTGTTTATTATTTTCTTGTATCACAAACACCAAATAAACAAATATTAAACAAACAAAGATAAAGTTTAAAAAATATAAACCAATTACTGTTCTATTTCTGACTCACTCAGGTCAATAACTATGTTCTGAATATTAAGTAAAAACTCTATTTTTTCTTACCTATGATCTCTTATTTTTATTGACTTGGAACACATTGTTCAACTAATAGAACTTGCTCATCTCTTTTGTTAAAAATCCATTTGCTGATAAAAATAATTCTTTAACTTGAAAACTGTAAACTTTACGATTTTTGTTCTTGGAAGTTCTGTTCTCAAATCTCAGATGTGACTTGGATAAACAACATGTTCTTTGCAACCTAGTGGAGGAATGTAAACATTTTTAAAAATTACATTTTGCAAGGGAAACAGTTCAAAGATACGGACATCCCTTGAATCCCTGTCTGACTCACATTAGGATTCAACCATCTATGACAAGTAACGGCAATACTCCAAGTTTTCATTATATGACATTAACATTTATTTATACTGTGCCATTTTAGTAGCACTTGGTACAGAGAATAGAGAGGGACCGCATACCTAGTTAGACGAACAAGAAAAGACTGATAACTGAGACAGAGTGCTCTGCTCACATGCTTACACTCTAGAGAATACATAAAGAGTTTAAAGGGTACTCCAATAATACAATTTTGATCAATAAACCAGAATGTCATTATGATTCTTTAAATAACGACTACTGAGTCCGTGTCTATTTCTTTAATTAATCACAAAATAATTTTCAGTATGTTCAAGCTATTGTAAAATGTACTTGTGGATTTTAGTGTAAAGAGTTTTGAAATCTTCAAAATAACCAAAAAAATTGTTTTTATTTAAATCAGCTGGTTTTGGTGTGCATTTATATATATATTTGACTGTTTATAATGAGGAATTCTAGAAAGTTTAATGCTTAACTTAACATAAGACAACTTTCAGGATCAAGACTGCCACTCAGCTATGAGCACTCCACCTTCACCTTATGTGGCACCCAATCGATCATCTGTGATCAGCGGCACAAGGTGTCCTAGTTTCCACCTCCTGTCTGAACTAGGTGTACACATACCATGCATCTGTTCCCAGCTACTCCTCTCTCATGGTTCCCTGTGTAATCTCTTTATTCCTGAATCTTCACTGCCAACACTGACCTCAGACTTGCCTACTTATTTGCTTTGTGTTTGCTTGTTACTCTCTGCTGAGTATCCTATTCTGATTCCCAGTGTGCATGTTTTAGCAGATGCTTATAATAGAAACAAATTGCAATGGCAAGTAATAACCATGTAGTCTGTCTCATCTATTTTTCTGGTTATTATTATCTCCTATTTTAACAAATGAATTCTCGCAAAATAAAAATGGAGCACAGCTCACTAATACATTAAGCCTCAAGGATTTGCTAAAGCCTGTTCACTCCCTGCTTCTAGTGATAATAACATATGTTGTTCCCAATACACACTGCTTTCAAAAAGGGTTATGTATCCTTGCAGACCTTATCTGCTATAATATTCTCTTTTATTGCCTTCAATATGTGCTAAAAAAACAAAAACTGTACTTGCCCAGTTTATGTGCTGTAAATAAAAGCATTTGGCATCACCTTTTTTTATTCCCGACCCCATCTTATGTTTTTGTTCCGTCGTATTCTAAAATGCGTCAGTTTCTCAGTGGGAGGTGTTGAATGTGCTACCTCTGAGAACAGCAGGTGAAAAAAGATGTCCATTACGTACATGGGCATTACTTGTCAATAGTCAGCTCAGCCATGTTTTTAGCTCTGTAGATAGTGTTCATGTGCTTAACATTCACAGTACCTAGCCCAGGGCCATGCAGTCAAGTTCTAAAGGAAACATTTATGAGAGACTAGGAAAATAACTTGCTTGAAAATAAATGACGGAACATATATTTTTCAGTACATCTTTTAGTGTTAATACCTTTTTTTAGGAATGCAGTTTTTCTCATTTTGAAATTGTTTTCTGTTCTATAATCTTTTAAAATACCCCAAAAAAAGGAAAATTATTAGAGGGTTATTTTTTCTTGTATGTGTGATACAAATGTAATGTATGTATAAAAAAATGTGTTTATGTGACATTTATGGATAAAGAAAGGGAAGAAAAAGAAGAAGAGGGAGAAGGGAAGAAAGTAGAACAATGAGGGCAGGGAAAGTTAGGAGGATATTGTACATAAATGGCAACAATTATACTTCTGCACCAATCACATTATGATTTTGTTTATCAAGGGTTCTTATGCAGGTTACATTAACTGTATAACCATTAATTGCAATAGTTGTTATTATACAAGAAATAGAGAAGTATACAGACAGCCTATTACATTTTTGGTATTTGTCTACACTGGTAAGCTTGCCATTGACCAGCGACTATCCCTTATTGCTGACATAGAAAGGACTGTTAAGGGATGCTGCTTCCACCCAGGGGGCACATTTTCCTATGGTGCTCCTTTGTGTGTGCAATTCCTGGCTGTGCAATGTGGGTGCTAAGGTATGTCCTGACTGTGCGAAGTGGTGCATGGCAAGGGATGTGGGGGCAATAACAAAAGAAGGAATGGAATGGGGGAAGTAAGGACCCAGATCATTTGGCCTTTGTTGTCTTCAGTGAAAGATTATCTGGATCACTTGATCTACATCAATGGAGCATGGAGCGTGAACAGACACAGGAAGGGAGAGGAGACAGACATAGGAAAGGAAGGAGCAATCCCCAAGTCAACATGTAAATTTCAGAGTGCCCTAGTTCCTATAGGTCCATATATATGTTCCTATATGGAACGGTCTCTGTTCCATCCCTATTAAGGATCTAAATCATTTTTGAAAGGCCATGATTTCAAAACAGTATCATCTCTATCCTGGCTTAGTGATTTTATGGTCTGAGATTGTATCCCGCAGGACTTGGTTGGGGACCACGGCCTGGGTGACGATGGAATGCTTCCATAAAATTTTTTATTGCATCATGTTTATTTGTGTCACCTTCAATAGGGGGGTGGTGGTTAAACACAGAGAACTGGATGGGTCTGATGCAATTTTATTTAAGCATGATAGTGACTTGAAAGTTGGCATGGATATCAAGTATATAAATATTCAGGCTGGATTATATAAGGCAGTGACTATTTAGCAGACCAAAAACTGAGCATGATGTCAGTCAGATTAGCAGTGGCTGGGGATCCCATGAGCTGCTTCCAGTATGGGAGTGCCAGTCTGTGTATGGCCACTCGGGTGTATAAGTTGGGTTTCTCCTGGTTTGGTCTCTGGTTTTCTGGAATTAATGCTGGTAGATACATTGTTCATATACATCTGGGTCAGTTTTTCTTGGGGACCCTGTCCTTAATGGCTAGGACAATACAGTTGTAACTGAAGTTGTATTTGAAGCCATTATCTATTTTAGGTAAAAGAATTACCATACACTTTTCATAATATATCCAAGTTTAGCATAATGCTACAATTAAAGTTTAATTATTTTAATTATGTTAATTTAACATCACAATGCCTTTGTAACAGTGTTTCATCTTAATAAATGATGCAGTCTATTTAGATCTTTAATTTATGTAATGAATTTATATTTAAGTATGCCATAGTTATGTACCTTCTTACAGCAATAGATTATGGAAGTTATATTTATTTATCAAGCATAATGAGGAGTGATTCTCTTGGTTTTCAAGGGGACAGTAGTATTAATAATTAAGTATCAAAAATACTCTAAAAATCACTTCACTCCAAAACGCATCCAGGTTTTCCTTAATAGATAATCCTTCAAATAAGCTAAGTGCTTCTGTGGATCAGCATCATAAACATCTGGTATTTCCAAGTACACAATAAGCTTGCTTTTGCATTGTCATTGTTTTATTATTGCTCTCTTAGAAGAAGTAAGGGTTTAAAAATAGTGTCCCATTACCCCAAGTAAATCTGATGTGTATCTTTACAGACACACTTGAGCAGTGGGTCCGACATTGAAATGCTGCTCCCCCCTACAAACAAATAGGGGGCTGTTAGTTGAGGTGAGATGAGCATTTAATCTCACCAATTTAGCTATAAGTGTGCAGGGACAATCCTAGTGGGCTTGTGTAACAAGGTAAACTAACCATGTTTGTACCTGCACATGTATAGTTAAATTGGTGAGATTAAATGTTCATCTCAACTCATCTGATCTCACCGCAACTCACCTTTTAGTGAATAGACCCCACAGGGTCACATATAAAATCATGCTCACATACATAATCAAACACTTAAAGTTCTGCCTTGGTCCTTGTACTTACCCAGACCCATTATATGGCGAACTTTGCACATGCTCTCGGCTCTTCCTCGGTGCTGAGGCAGAACCACTCTGGATGCTTGTGTATGGAGGGAGGGGTCTCTCTCTGCTAGTACTGAGAGAAACCATTCTTTTTAAAGGCGACTAACAGACGGTGCCAACCAAACCAGGCTGCCAGCGTCCCAGGTAAACATGGTACTTGCAGGTCAAAGGATATACAGGTTTGTACTATCAAAATTACATGCCAGTTTAAAGTTATATAAAGGACACTCAATGTTTCACTCGAATTTAGATTAGAAGCAAAAAAGAAAAAAGTTTAGTTGTCTTTTAGATAATCAAACAATATCCTTAATTTAAGCAACTGACAACATCATTCTCCATTCAGAACCACAGTACATGCAAAAGACACAAGAGACATTGATGTGTGGAAATGTGCAGAACGAAATCTGATATATTTGCCCATATATTTGAAGAAAAAAAAATTCTTCAGTTCTTCATAGTCCCCTTTTCAGACATAAACTACGATGCTAAAATTATCTTTTAACTTATTGTAAAATTGTTACCTCACTACCCACAGGAAGTTACATCTGGAGAGGGAGCACATGTGCAAATACATCACCTTGTACCCGAAAACATAATTTCTATATTGTAGGTCAGCGACTCTTATGGTAAAGAAATACTTCCTTTCAATGCACAACAGTTTGACATGTCTCCCATGGGTCCACTCGAGAAAAGAAATGCCTCTTGGCATTAATGAGAAGTATAATCACACAGTTCCTTCAACAGTCTGGTAAATATATCTTCATTAATAGATGTTTCTCATTCATTTTTTTATGTGCAAATTATACCGTTTGAGAATTATTACAGGGAAAAAATAAAAATCCTACTGAGCTTTAATATTTTGCCTCTTTCCTCTAATAAGCAAAGCTCTAGCACTTTCACCATGCTGAAAGGTTAAATAAATGGTTGTTTTATTCGTTTTTAAGCAATTAATGTTCTTATAAACCGACTTCATGTTGAGTAGAAGGATACTTTTGGGAAATTGCTAGAAATCGTCATGCACAGCTTACTCCCACATAAACAAGTCCTGTATTTCTCTATATTTTTCTCTACTATATAAATGTGCAGAAAGAAATCAATCCCTCATCTTTGTTTGCTATATTACATAAATAGTTACGCATAAAATATCTGTTTGAGATAATACATTACCCATATGCAACATTTTTATACTGTGAATGCATAGACTAAAACATAATTACATATAATTGCAAACAAATGCATTTTCCATGTAAAGTAGTTCATTTGCATATGAAGCCAAAGATCATGCCATAATTAGGAGATATTATCGCAATTGTATGATACTTGTACCATGTTAAAGGATATATTTACTAAAGAGGTTAATATGCTTACATTTTTGCTATATTGTAAATGTAGTGTATGTGCCCAAGGTTATTAGCTGCATTCACTAATTATTCTGGTGTTTCCATGGAGAAAACATACAGACAGTGTTTATAAACACAAGCACTGAAAGCCTTCTTCTGTTATTAGTATCAAACTCATTCTGTGGTTGTTGACAAGTAACACAGACACACTGCCCATAGGAACACACATAAGGCGAACCAAACAAGCAGAACAAGAGAGACGGAGTGAGTTAGATGCAATGTCATACCTGGGCTGTTTTATACCATGTAGACTTGTCAAGTTGTAAATTATTGCTTTGGCCTGGAGGATCCTTAGAACAGAAAAAGGGTAATTTCTTCCTGATGCTAGTAGTGTATGTTTGGCTTTATGTTCATTGTATCTCACTACTGAAAAGCATTTTAAATCTCAGGAACAATAATACAATAGAACTTCCCAATGCACAGATCTGCTATGATAAAACAAGGCAAGCTCTATACAACTGAACAAGAAGAAAAAAAGCAAGTGTATATGCAGTATATATATATATATATATATACAGGGAGTGCAGAATTATTAGGCAAATGAGTATTTTGACCACATCATCCTCTTTATGCATGTTGTCTTACTCCAAGCTGTATAGGCTCGAAAGCCTACTACCAATTAAGCATATTAGGTGATGTGCATCTCTGTAATGAGAAGGGGTGTGGTCTAATGACATCAACACCCTATATCAGGTGTGCATAATTATTAGGCAACTTCCTTTCCTTTGGCAAAATGGGTCAAAAGAAGGACTTGACAGGCTCAGAAAAGTCAAAAATAGTGAGATATCTTGCAGAGGGATGCAGCACTCTTAAAATTGCAAAGCTTCTGAAGCGTGATCATCGAACAATCAAGCGTTTCATTCAAAATAGTCAACAGGGTCGCAAGTAGCGTGTGGAAAAACCAAGGCGCAAAATAACTGCCCATGAACTGAGAAAAGTCAAGCGTGCAGCTGCCACGATGCCACTTGCCACCAGTTTGGCCATATTTCAGAGCTGCAACATCACTGGAGTGCCCAAAAGCACAAGGTTTGCAATACTCAGAGACATGGTCAAGGTAAGAAAGGCTGAAAGACGACCACCACTGAACAAGACACACAAGCTGAAACGTCAAGACTGGGCCAAGAAATATCTCAAGACTGATTTTTCTAAGGTTTTATGGACTGATGAAATGAGAGTGAGTCTTGATGGGCCAGATGGATGGGCCCGTGGCTGGATTGGTAAAGGGCAGAGAACGCCAGCAAGGTGGAGGTGGAGTACTGGTTTGGGCTGGTATCATCAAAGATGAGCTTGTGGGGCCTTTTCGGGTTGAGGATGGAGTCAAGCTCAACTCCCAGTCCTACTGCCAGTTCCTGGAAGACACCTTCTTCAAGCAGTGGTACAGGAAGAAGTCTGCATCCTTCAAGAAAAACATGATTTTCATGCAGGACAATGCTCCATCACACGCGTCCAAGTACTCCACAGCGCGGCTGGCAAGAAAGGGTATAAAAGAAGAAAATCTAATGACATGGCCTCCTTGTTCACCTGATCTGAACCCCATTGAGAACCTGTGGTCCATCATCAAATGTGAGATTTACAAGGAGGGAAAACAGTACACCACTCTGAACAGTGTCTGGGAGGCTGTGGTTGCTGCTGCACGCAATGTTGATGGTGAACAGATCAAAACACTGACAGAATCCATGGATGGCAGGCTTTTGAGTGTCCTTGCAAAGAAAGGTGGCTATATTGGTCACTGATTTGTTTTTGTTTTGTTTTTGAATGTCAGAAATGTATATTTGTGAATGTTGAGATGTTATATTGGTTTCACTGGTAAAAATAAATAATTGAAATGGGTATATATTTGTTTTTTGTTAAGTTGCCTAATAATTATGCACAGTAATAGTCACCTGCACACACAGATATCCCCCTAAAATAGCTAAAACTAAAAACAAACTAAAAACTACTTCCAAAAATATTCAGCTTTGATATTAATGAGTTTTTTTGGTTCATTGAGAACATGGTTGTTGTTCAATAATAAAATGAATCCTCAAAAATACAACTTGCCTAATAATTCTGCACTCCCTGTATATATATATATATATATATATATATATATATATATATATATATATATATACAAGTCCAACGAAGAAAGTAGAGAGCCCGCACTCACGGGACTGATTCAATAAATTTATAGTAATCTTTTAGTCGATACTCCAGACGATATAACATACAAGTAGTCGACGTTTCGGTCCCCCTCAGGAGCCTTTTTCAAGACTAATATAATAAAAACATAGGCGAGTATATAAAGACCAAGACACCAATACAAAACCGGAATGTAACGAGGTGAATGAAAAACAGCCAAGACGTACTCACCGTGTGTAGAGGTCTACCGAAACCCGGAAGCCACAGGAACCAGGGAGGTAAGTGTAAAAAACGGCACCCGTGCGCATGCGTGGGTAGCGTTGTCAAGGCGATCAGACGCTACAGGAGCTGGCCAGTAGAACGGCCACCTGGGCGTGTCAAATTTGAGATATAGAGTAGGAATACTTACCGAACACAAAATAAGAACCATGCATTAGGAGATCAGCTGCTGAGAAAGAGACGAGGAGCAGATAAAAAGAGAAACAATATTCCACCTCATGTGTCTTTACTGAGCCCAAGCCAGTTGCCTAAAAGCAAACTTCCAATACTAAGAAAACCTAGTGCAAGGAGTTGGAGAGTAGCAGTGTGACAAACATAACAAAACTTAAAAGTGAATACTACGTAACACATATAGGGAAATATAAACAAATAAAAATACATGATACCAAAAACATGAAGAGTAACGTGTGTGTGTTAAGAGAAAAAGAAAAACACACACAAAAACATATAGGTATGCACAACAAAACGAAAATGAATAATCTAAGGCACAAAAGTAAATAAACGATAAAACATGCAAATAAACCCAAAACTAAACATAACCATAATCACCATAATAAGCCTAATAAGCCAAAAAGAAAGAATGTAGAATAAAAGGAAAAAATGTAGAATGAAAGGATAAGAAGGAAAAGGAAAACGATATACAGAATAAGGAAATCACTGTAAACAATAAGGCTATGGAAAAGATTAACGAGAAGGAAGAAAAGAGGAGAGGACAATTTGTTCATTTAAGCCCTTGGGTGCTATGGTATCGAGAGTTCTTATCCAAAATGCTTCCCGTTGCAGCAGACGTTTTGTTCGATCTCCACCACGTTTCAGAGGGGGAACATGTTCGAGAGCAATAAAGCGAAGTTGAGGTAGTCTGTGTCCCATCTGGAAGAAATGTTTAGCGACAGGCTTGTCTGATTTCAGATCACGGTATGCTAGAGTGATTGAAGATCTATGGCCCCTCATACGGTCACGTAGTGTTAGATCAGTTTTCACAATGTAAGAAAGACTACATGGACAGGTGATCATATATACCACGCTCTCGGTGGTGCAGGTTATACGATGTTTAATGCCAAACTTTTTCCCTGTATGGGGGTGCGTGAAGTATGATCCTGTTGCCATATGTGAGCAAGTCACGCACCCGAGGCATCTAAAACACCCTGGTTTTTGATACTTAGTGTATCTGTCCGAAGGAGTGTAGCAATGAGAAGGGTCAGACATTACCAGTCGGTCACGAAGGTTGGTACCTCTTTTATAACAAACAAGAGGTGGTTCTTTAAAGGCATTGGATAGAGACTGATCACTTTGGAGTATATGCCAATTCTTCTGTACGATCCTCTTCACATGATGTGAGGCGGTATGAAACCTAGTGGAGAACATTACTCGTTGTTTAGAATGTCTGATTGTGTTCGAGGAATCATTTGGATGTAGAGCACGATGTAATGATTGTTGTATCGTTTGTTTAGGATAGCCCCGATCGAGAAATCTCTGGGACATTTCACCAAGTTGTTGTTGACACTTGGTTTTATCAGAATTGTTCCGTAATACCCTCAAAAACTGTGAGTAGGGGAGGGAATTCTTCATAGCGCCTGGATGGAAACTAGATGCATGGAGTAGAGTGTTACGGTCTGTGGGTTTTCTAAACAACGTATAGCCCACTGAAGTTCCAGTTCTAAAAAGTTCTATGTCAAGAAATTGGATGCTCTGTTTATCTGCATACATTGTTAGGCGAACTGGTGATTCTATTGAATTTAGATTGGAAACCATCCTTTCCAAGGAATCAAAGTCTGACAGCCAAATCAAAAGAATATCGTCCACAAATCTAGTGTAGAACAGGATTGCAGGACCATATACAGACAAAATTTGTGTTTGTTCATACGTGTGCATGAAAATGTTGGCATATGCAGGTGCCATAGCAGCACCCATAGATGTCCCGGTCTTTTGTACATAATAGGTGTTTTCAAACCTAAAGAAGTTTGATGTTAAGCTAAGGCTCAGCAGTGTGCCTATCAGAATAATAGGGGGGCTGTTATACTTAACCGATTTAGATAAGGTGTCACAAACTGCTTGAATCCCGGCTTGATGTGGAATTATGGTATACAGACTAGTTACATCCAAAGTCACAAGCCATATCTCTGTGTCTGGTAACCGGAGTTCGTTGATCTTCAGCAATAAGTCGGGTGTATCTTTTATACTTGAAGGTAGTGATAAGGCAGTATCCTTAAGTTGCCAGTCCAGCCATTTGGCTATGGGTTCCAATAAACTGCCCCTCGCGGAGACAATAGGATGGCCGGGTGGTTTGGTAGAGTTTTTATGGACTTTTGGAAGAGTGTAGAGTACTGGACAAACAGGTTTAGTTTCATGTAAAAATTTGTATGTAATTTGATCTATGGACCCAGCCTCTAGGGCTTGGTCCAATATTTGCACAATTTGTGTCGAGATCTGCTTCGTTGGGTCCCCTAAGAGGGCACTGTACGTGTCAAGATCTGACAGTTGACAAAGAATTTCAGATCTATAGTCTGAATAATCCTGAACCACGATCCCACCGCCCTTGTCAGCCAGACGTATGACAATTTTAGGATCCTTAGACAATATTTATAGTGCCTTTATCTCCGACCGGGGGAGGTTGCACTGTACTGGTTTGGTTTTAAGAACTTGTTTGATTTCTGAGTTCACAACTTGTGTGAATGTTTTCACAGTGATGTTAGGGATGTAGGGGTCAAAATTACTCTTCAACTTGAAAGGGTTTATCAACAACAAAAATTGTTTCAGACGTATATTACGATAGAATTTATACAAGTTGATTTCCTTTTCAAACGAATTAGGTAGATTGGTCGGTACAAAAGACAGGCCACGAGAAAGGAGTCTGAGCTCAGGCTGGTTTAAAGTACGGGACGAGAGGTTGAAAATAGGGATTAATTTTTCCTGATCGGTGGTTTGCCCCTTGGGGCGCAAAAATGCCGCCTTTCTGTCCCCTTCTGATATGGGACCTCTTGTGTGGTCTGATTGACCCCGTGTTTGGACCCCACGGGGAGCTAGGGCCAAGCTCTCCCGGGGTTGGTCTAAAAAATCATGTGCAGAGTTGGTGTTATCATGCAGTGGTTCAGGACCAGTATCACAGTCTGAGGCCGATTCACCGGATGTGTAGTCTATCGTTGGTTCTCGTGGTTTCATGATTCTTACTCGGTCTCGCCGGGCTCGGGGAATAGCAGGATCTTTCTGACCACTTAGCCACCTATATACTTGATGGTTGGTATAATCATTGTTGACTTTATTTAATTTCTGTCTTTTGAAACGCACTAGGTCATTTTTATATTTATTAACTTCCACTTGTAATTTAGTCATAGAGTCGGTTGCTTCGGGTGTTGTTAATACAAGGGAGTGTGAAGCATCAAATTGTGACAATTTTTCTCGAACCCCAATCAGCTCACGACCAACTTCTTCCACCACGAGTATTAGTAGATCAAGGGAGCATTTGTTTAGTACCCCAATCCATCGACGACAAAAGTCTGGGTTGTTACGACCTATAGTGGGTGTATTTTTAATTCTAAAGCCTCTGGGAATCCGTTTGGCTTTATAATAATCCGATAGGAACAATCCATGTCCAGGTCCACCTCACGTTTCTTTAATTTCAATAAGTCAAAATATAGATCCTTCACAGTTTCGGTGCTGGGGAGGTCTAGTTGTGATGTAGTCCACAGGGCTTTGAGGGCTTGGTCATCCGAGACCTGTAAAGTCTCAGCTCTGTCTGTTAGAGCTCCTGCTCTAGCAAGAAAATCCTCCATAGTCACAAGAAATGTGTAAATAGCTAAAGTCCAGTCTGATATGGAACGGGCAGAAAAGAAAACAGAAAAGGCAAAACAGGCTAGAATGAATATGGTGGGACAGTGACCAAACACTGGAGAATAGTTGTACCAGCTAGCCCCTGAGCGTCACCAGGGGGCTAGGTTACAGATACGAAGCGGTGCATCCAAACAGGCACAATGCTATTGAGCCCAAAGTCTACAGAAAATCCAAAAGCGGTGCAAGGAGCTATAGGGAGCAGCAGGTTCAAAGTGCCCGGGTGCTGTGCAGCAGAAAAGCATACAAGTCTGGGTTTCGGTAGACCTCTACACACGGTGAGTACGTATTGGCTGTTTTTCATTCACCTCGTTACATTCCGGTTTTGTATTGGTGTCTTGGTCTTTATATACTCGCCTATGTTTTTATTATATTAGTCTTGACAAAGGTTCCTGAGGGGGACCGAAACGTCGACTACTTGTATGTTATATCGTCTGGAGTATCGACTAAAAGATTACTATAAATTTATTGAATCAGTCCCGTGAGTGCGTGCTCTCTACTTTCTTCGTTGGACTTGTATGCTTTTCTGCTGCACAGCACCCGGGCACTTTGAACCTGCTGCTCCCTATAGCTGAGTACACCGCTTTTGGATTTTCTATATATATATATATATATATATATATATATATATATATATATATATATATATATATATATATATATATATATATATATATATATATATATATATACATACAGTCAGGTCCATAAATATTGGGACATCGACACAATTCTAATCTTTTTGGCTCTATACTCCAACACAATGGGTTTGAAATGAATCAAACAAGATGTGCTTTAACTGCAGACTTTCCGCTTTAATTTGAGGGTATTTACATCCAAATCAGGTGAACGGTGTAGGAATTACAACAGTTTGTATATTTGGATAGCAGAATTTGAAATTGCTGGAATAAGCGGGGGGGGGGGGTGCCTTCTTTTAGATCAATAGCAGTAAACAATGATTAGGAAAATGGTTGTCCCTGATGGACGCAAGTCTTTTTACAACCTAAACTACTATATTAACATTTAATCTTATCAGTTTAGCTATACATTGTGCAGGGACAAACCTGGTGAGTGTCCCCCGCTTAGCAAACTCATCAAGTTGTGAGAGGAAATGTTCATCTCACCTCAACTTAACTGCAGCTCACCTTTTAGTGAATAGCCCCCTCTGTCTCAACATGCCGAGCGGAGCGAAGAGAGGATCAACACCTCTCCTGCTGCATCCCACAGCAGCTGATAAATGCAATGGAGCAGGAAAGTATGACAAAGCCACATACAGTTAAATTAAACACATACATCCACACTAACAATACAAACATACTGATAATTAACATACACATATACACACTGATAATATACACATAGACAACATTCACATACAGTGACAACATATTCTAATTCATACCTGTATTCAAATACACAAATACTACACCCCAATATATACCTGCATTCACAAAACAATAGCAATACACCTAATAGACAACCACATTCACAAACACTTACATTGCACACCCACATTAGCACACACTGACACTACATACTCATGCACAGCTGTATTCACATTCACATGGACACAACTCCCCAATGCACACCTGCATTCACACAAACACACAAAGGCTCACATGCCTTCACATGAACTACACAAAGAGTAAAAATACATTCATACAGACATACAAATGCAAAGATACAAAGCAGCCTTAGACATGAATTACTTTTTATTTAAAATGTCATCCAATTATGTCATCTGACACTGCCTATTTCTGTCTAGCAATCCGTGGGTTACCTCCTCTGGAACTGTCTATGTCATGAATGCACCTTACTCCAAGAGTGCATGTGACTGGTTTATGGTGGTGCAAGGGTTAAAATTAACTATCTGTCTGCCCTAGACTAGAAATAATGATTAATAAACCCTTTAACACCACCCACACTTAATTATACTGATATAACTAATGTCCTAACACTGCCACCACCAAGACAATTTATAAATGGGGTGCCTTGGTCCCCCAAGCAAATTAGTCTAAACCACAAAATATGCTTTAACACAATATCCATGCAATTTAAATTACCAATACATTGGTCTAATCAGGTAACATGAGGTAAAACATGTAAACAGATAAAAAATAAAAAGGAGAAATTAACAGAAATACTAACTACTCACTTAGATGGAGAAGTACCAGTATTTTCTGTCCGAGGGAACTGCTGCAAGGAAATGACGGCAACTTACGCAAAATTGGATCTTGGCCCCTAGTATGCACACTGGACATTGTGCCATCATTAGATTTATACCTTCTAAGGTCAACTCAGGTTTCTAAGCTGGCCCAGAGGTGGGAAGGTGTATCTAGAAGTGTCCTCCCCCTTGTGTGGGGGAACTACCCCAGTCAAAATATGGAATCTTGTTTTCTAATTTCCCTCCAGTGCATGTCACATTGATAATTCTTGCCTCTATTAATTTGTTGAAATTTATGAAGGCCATAGATTTGTCACACTTGCTACCCATGACTCTATACCACAGACTTCACAATAGTTGCCTAATGGCTTAAGTTGCACCAGCCATATTTGTACTCATTTTGTAGGTTGTACTCTCCCCAGTCTAAATATTCAGAATAGGAGGCATGATTAATAATCTGTGAGTTATTATTAATGTTTGTTTGGGATATGACTTTTGCAGCACAAGCCTTCTAACTGCTAAGGGTCACTACGCATATCAAAAGAACCTACCTATGAGGGGATACAGACTTATGCTATATAGACTTGCTGGCAACTAACCCAGTGTAACATTTCTCACCTTGTAACATCAGTTCCAGCTTCAAAGGAAACACACAAGTTGTAAAGCTTTTCAGATCACAAAGATCATAAAATCTCTACCAGATAGTAGATGCAGGTATGCACTACACCAATTGTTGTGACAACCTATATCTGTCTAGCCACTCAGGGATTAACTCCTCTGACACTGCCTATATCTGTCCAGTCACCCAGGGGTTAACTCCTCTGACACTGCCTATATCTGTCTAGCCACCCACAGGTTAACTACTCTCATGCTGCCTATATCTGTCTGGCCACCCAGGGGTTAATTCCTCTGACACAGCCTACATCTGTCTAACCACCCAGGGTTTAACTCCTCTGACACTGCCTATATCTGTCTAGAATTCCAAGGGTTAACTCCTCTGACACTTCCTGTATCTGTCTAGCAATCCATGGAATATTTCCTCTGACACTGCCTATATCTGTCTGGATTTTGGTCACTGGTCATGTATTATGTTTAAGTGAATTGCACAGCCTATTATAATAATAATGTTTTACCATTACATTCTTTCACCTTATGGGTGTGGTCTTTGAAAATAAATTTTATTATACATTTAAAAAGTTTTTCAGTGGGCATATAAAAAGAGCTCACCCAAGAGGGGAAAAGAAAGTAATGGTAAAACAAACATTATTATGAAAATAGGCGGTGCGATTCCACAAAACATAATATGTGACCACTGACCTATGACATGGCTTGTTCAAATATTGTACATTAAGTTTAAATGCTCAAACATTTAAGGTACAAATACAGCCAAAATAGGATACCCAGGCTAATATGGTATTTCATATAATTTTGCATATAGACAAGGTGTTGTTGCATTAAATTATCACTTCCTGATAAGGTTTACTTTAGTTTGAATTATCATGACTGTGGGCTTTTTATGCTTCTTTCTTTTTTTTCTGGGGGGGGGGGGGGGGGTTCAGCATTTAATTTCGGAGTACTTAGAGAATTAATATTTTACTTCCTTTTAGAAAAATTACATTTTCTAAAAGGTATCAGTTCAAATGTGGGTAAAATTAAACATACCTACATTTTCAAAGAAAATTTAGCTCACCAAACAATCATTTGAACAACAAAGTGTTCACAAATGGTTTCTGCATTTCCTGCTACGCTTTAAATGCATAATTGATTTTTTTAACCACATACCACATTATACTTGTTTGCTGTTATTATGATGCACACTTTTAAGCTACAGGATTTGATCTGCATCACTTTGTATTTTATACCTCAACCTGACAGTGAACACATTAAATGAATTGCATTTACAAGAAATTAGCAACTAATGCCAATCTGAAGCTAAACTGATTATGATAAAGCTACTATATGTGGGATTTGTATTTTTTTTTTTATTCTGCTAAGAAGAAGGGGTCACATAAGCCCGAAGGTGAACACCTTTGAGGTGTTTATCTCTGCATTGCAAATTAAATTATATTGGTATACTACTCAACAAAAGCATTACCTGATTTGGTGTTAAAATCATAGGTTTTATGTGAATTTTATTTTTGCTATAAAACATTATATTTTCTCTTTTATTTTATTAGCATGTTTATATTGTTTAGAAAAATATTTGATCAAAAAATATAAGAAACACATTAGACCATGAGTATAAGAGTCTGAGAATTTTATAGGGACAGCAGTTTTTATTTTTTCTACAGGAAAGTGTTGTAAGCCAGGATCAGGTGTCAGTCAGGATTAGTAGACCTGTGACATATGGTACATGGGTGTTAAATCATTATGTGTGTTTTCTTCTGATCCATTCATTTCCTCTCCTTCGCAAAGTAACTTTATCTTCAAGGCAACATCAAATATAAGTGAAATTTTGAATGTTACATTTTATTACACTGCTTTAGCTAATAAATATAGATTTTTAAAAAAAGCAGCAAATGAATGTCATTTTGACAATACCATAAGAACTCTAATGCTGGAAAAGGAGATTCCACATATATGCAAAATGTCAATAACAGAGATAAGCTATATTGTAAAAGATCTTTTCAAAAGCCCAGGGATGAAGCCAGTTGCCTGGACAAATCACCATTCCTAGCCTTTATTAATGATAGAGGAAGGGAAAACAAAGTATTCTAGATCAAAGATCGAAATGTAAATACAACAGCTGCAGTAGTGCACACAAATACCAAATGATCTGAAAAATAATAAAAGTCCTGATAAAAATCCAATCAGAACTGTTCCTTTCATTCAGGAGGCATATCATCTAGGTCCCAGGTGAATACTCTTTACAATTAATGAAAAATCCATAACACGGACAACAGGGGGTGTCTTAGCTCCAATACTATTGGTCCAACAATATAACAGACATGCAAATTTGTATTCTTTTTTATGTTCTGAAAAAAGTAACAGTCACATTTAGAGACATACTAGCAATTCATAAATGTCATGATTCCCCCACGATATATAAGACTTATCAAAACAAACTATCTTTATTAATACCAGTTTTTATTAAATTATATTGTCACTAACCACTTGATTTGTTCATATTCTGCCTAGCATAATCCATTCATGTTCTGCCATAGAATATATTATCATAAGAAGATCAACGGATTGCTTAAGATAATACATTTGCAGATAGAAATAAAACCACCTTAGGTGGTTATACATAAAAGGATTGTCAAATTAACTTTCATTTTTCTTTGAAAGGAAAGTCCATATACCAGTTGATATGACACAGAAAAAAAAGTCACATTCCATTATATGTCTTCACCAATCAATCTAAATTAAATCTAGATTAAATCTTCAAAGATGACTAACTCTATACCTCCCAAGTGTCCCTATTTAGAAGGGGCAGTCCCTATTTTGCCCCCAAATCCTTCTGTGTCTCTTTTTCTCCTTTATTGTCCCTCTTTTTCACGGAGCTCAAAAGTTTTAATTTGTGTGCAGGTATACCCACGGGAATCTCGATAATCAAGCTCCAACTAGAGCGTCTTGACTGGCTAAGGGCAAGTGAGAAATATCTGTCATTCAGGACTGTCAACGTATAACGACCAATGCAACCATGTCTTGTGATGCTAGGCGCACTTTCCATTTGCATTCTGTATCATATTCTCCATCACTCGGATAGACTGTACAGATGACAACCACTCCCCGAATGTGGGGAGCGAGACTTGTTTCCATTTTATAGGAATTAATAACTTGGCTATGTTAAGCAGGTCGATCTTCAAAGACTGTTTATAACGGCCAATAGGGTGGGAGGTATTGTGTAATAGAACTGTCATAGGATTGATTTGCAAGGTATCATCTCCAAATGTTTTAACAACAGTCAATATTGCTGTTTCGAAAGGGTCGAATGAGGGGACAGGTTCACCATATATGAAGAAAATCAACTACTAATATATAGCAACGTCAGCCTCTATTTGAGACGGAGGGAAACATTTTATGTAAAGCTGGGGTCACTAATGTTAGTTTGTTTAAAAGCCTAATCACACCTCCCTCCAGCACATGTCCCAGTCTCAGATAACGTATACGAGTCTGAAACATGTCCTGAAAAACGGCATAGTCATGTCCCATGGAAAAAAAGGTTATTACCAATAAGAGATTCCAATAATAGAGGGTGAACAAACAATACCTGGGATCCTAATGCATTGTTTCCAAATATGTAAGGTGGGTGTAAGCATCAGGTGATGAGAATGTATAGGTTTCATCTGGGTAGGGGTCATCCATGCGACCATGGGTATAGGACTAGACAGATCCTGTTGTTCTACCAATACCCAGAGTTTTGGAGAAGGGGAGTACCAATCAACTATCTTAGCCATGTGCACAGCTTTATAATATTATTCAATATCTGGGAGACCTACCTCTCCCAATCACTTAGGACAAGTGAGGAGCCGGTTGCTATGTCTTGATCATTTATTATTCAAAATGCACCTAGAAGCCATGGATGACAGAGCAGTGAAAAAGGATGTAGGCATATGTATGGGCAACGTTTGTATAACATATAAAAATCAAGGTAGAATATTCATTTTGATAATAGCTGCTCAGTTGCTATGGTCCACCTGGTCAGGTCAGTTTTACATGTATGAAATAAAGATTTAGAATTAAGATCGTATAACTGAGTCAAGTCAGGGGTGAGATAAATGCCAATCTATTTAATCTTGTGGTCGTTCCACCTAAATTACACTACATTACATTAACATTTATTTGTAAAGCGCCACCAATTCTCGTAGCGCTTGGTACAGAGCATAGAAGGGAACTACATACTAAGTTAGACAAACTAGTACAGACTGGTACATGAGGTAGAGAACCCTGCTCGTAAGCTCGTAAATGGAAAGGAACCTCTGAGAGTGGTAACAGTGAGGCTGGGGAGTGATATGTTCAGCGCCTCAGATTCAGTGAAATTAATTTTAAAGTTAGAGAGAAGGCCAAATTGGGCAAATTCAGTAGAAACGTTAGGAAGTAAAATGACAGGGTTGGAAATAAACAACAAAAGGTCATCCACATATGCAGCCAATTTGTGGTGGTGCGAGTCCATTTATCGTCCTATAATGTCGGGGTTAGATTGAATAGCTGATGCTAGTGGTTATAGAGTTAAGATAAAAAGGAGAGGGGATAATGGGCAGCCCTGCCTAGTACCATTAGACAGGATCAACTGGTCCAAGAGAGTCCCATTCACCCATATATGGCAGTGGGGTTCTGATAAAGGGAACTTATCCACTGATGCATGTGCGGTCCTAATCCAATATGATCCAAGACCGCATGGAGGAAGTCTCAGTTCACCCTGTCAAAGGCCTTCTCTGCATCTGTAGACAACAGCATGGCCGGGGTATCAGAGAGTTCAGCATAGTTGATAAGATTTAGAATTTTTGTTGTGTTGTTTCGTACCTCCCAAGAAGTTGACTATTACCCCATCCGCGCACACAACAAAAAACAGTATTAAGAAACAAGGAAGGGGAAGTCACTGAATAATTACAGGAACAAAACTGCAACCCCCCCCCCCCCCCCCCCGAACTAGCAGCTAATGATAGATAAAAAAAACAGTTAAGTAACAGGTACCATGTGGGGCGGAGGAAATTCCATAACACCTTCATTGCACCTAAGTGCAAACTTCTATGTCCCTTTTAGATTTTGGAAATAGGGGAAAGCGGAGTGGAGGGAAATGGGAGACAATACAAAGCTGGTGGCCTCATAGAGTAGAAAAACCACAGGGACAGGTCTAACAGAACGGTAGGAGAGAAGGTCTGGCATTAGAGAGGCTCGAGTCATACCCCGTATAGGGGATCACGTGAGATGTCTCAATTACCTCAATAAGGGGGTCGATATTCCCTCAATAAGAGGGACAAATAAAATGTTGAATCCCCAAATAATGTTTTGCAAATGAGGCTCACAGCTGCAACTGTGCCCAAATTACTGTACTTGGGGGAGGCACTATTGAGGTCAAGCAGATCAATAAAAGCTGTATTGTTGGGGTCCCTGAGCCAAAAACACAGCATAGAATTCGAAATACAGAATAATATAGAACATCAAAGCTATAAGGAATCTCAAGAACTATGCTCTGAAAAAGACCCCTCGTCTTACATTCGAGGTCGTCTTATAATCTGACCTCAAATCGAGGTCAGACTATAAGCCCCGGATCCAGGTCCCCCGCAGAGCTGCAGCTGCCCCCGCTATCCACCAGGGACATTCGGACAGCAGGGGGATGTCTGCACGATAGTCATTATAGACGGAAGTTTTGGGCAGCATGGAGGATGTCTGCACGTATTGTGCAGTCATCCCCCTGCTGCCCCCACTAGCCACCAGGGAGAGGCGATGTAAGAGGGGGGGGAGAGAGAAACAGGGGGGGAGAGACAGAGACAAGGGGAGGGAGGGGGGAGACAGATATAAGGGGAGGAAGGAGGAAAGAGACAGAGACAAGGGGAGGGGGTAAGAGACAGAGACAAGGGGAGGGGAAGAGACACACAAAGGGAGGGAGAGAGACACAAAGGGAGGGGAGAGAGAGAGAAAGGGAGGGTGGGGGAGAGAGATAACGCTGGGGGGAGAGACAGACAACACTAAGGGGGGAGAGAGACAACATTTGGGGAGGGGAAGAGAGAGGCAGCATTGGCACATAAAAGGAAATAAAAACAAGAAATGCATTTTTTGATATCATAATTTTTTATTAAAAAGCACTTTACATGTGAATATATACAAGTTGAACTTTTTTCCTATAGGGTAGTCTTATATTCAGGCTTTTAGTTTTTTTCCTAAAGGAATATCCAAAGTTTGGGGGGTCGTCTTATAATCAGGGTAGTCTTATAATCGAGCAAATGCTGTATATAATTTAAGGAGGATTATTTTTGCATGTCTTACACCTGTTACATGTTTGAAACCCTGGCCTTTATATGTCTTTCAGTTTATTCCACAAACTCTACTGCATATGTCAGTAACCTTGTAAATATCATTAGGAATTGCCTGGCCAGCATAGCTTAGCACCACTTTTTTTTGGACAGGACATGAGATGTTAGAAACAGGATGACAACTTGTGGGTCGGTGGATGAACTGTTTGGGTGATGGACAAAGGGTATGCCATTGGACATCTATGAGAATTCCATGGTTGGCACACTCATATTCTTCAACTGTTGTACTGAGTGCTCAATAAACTTCTGGTTCAACTATATTATAGGCTTGAGTCTTGTCTCTAGTGCAGAGAAGATTGGTATTATATTCACCGGGTAATAATACAGGATGTCCCAATCTGCCTTTCCCCTGCTAGCCGTTTATGATCTCTGCTCACTCCCAGATTTAGTGGTTCCTGAAACGTATCACTCAGCAAAAAGAGACCATGTCATTATCATCTCATAATTTTTCTAACATTATGTTCATGTGTAACAATAATTTGTTTTCTAATGCATTGTTTTAATGTAATGTATAAGAAACAAATTACTGAGCAGAGATGACGAGATCATCACATATTTGTTATATATCTTACCCTATATCAGTAAATAATACTGACTTGAACTTACAGAGAACTATAGTGCGAATTAGTGGATGGTCGATGATCTCATCAATGAGAGCCGAGGCAATTTGTAGAATTGTAAGTGTTTGAGTTTCAGAACCCTGCTGCTTAAAATGAATAGCAAAACTATATTTTTTGTTATGAAGTTATTTTACGGGAAAAAAATAAACACTATCAGAATTTCAACTACTGGTTATGAATTGCAAGTAAAGTTCTGATAAATTCTGCTCTTTGTGTTGTAGTAAATACTCTCTGGGAATGGTTTGCTTTTATGATGCCTAGAGGTAGGTATGTTTAAAATTCTAGATTATATTCTGCACTATATTAATGCACCCCAGATCCTTGTTTTGCAGTCCATGTATTTTGCTTCCGGTACTGTTCTGAATTGATTTTTGATAAATGATAAATGTATCTGTGGCTACTGTAGAGGTACAGTATCTTTAAATATTTATATTATGCTGCTGGAGATAATTATTATTCCAGTGCAGTAGAGTTCTAATACATTTAAATGTCAGAGATGCTCAGTTTAATTCACCATGCATATATTCAAGGTGTCTGTACACATACATTCCATATGCATCTCCGAGGATATAAAAAAAAATGAGCTATTCATATTTTATTAGCACGTTGAGAAAAAAGGACAGATTTCTTCAATATTCTTAAATGTAAACATTAATTAGATCCTTGACACTCGTTAATGATTTCATTTAAAAGCCACTTCTTTGTTAAAGAAATAAAAGCAATCTGCTATAATTATTTCATCACTATGCCAACCGAGAAAGCTATCAGTTCATCTGCATATTGTTGTTTCTCACAAGAAGCTGTGAAGCATAACGAGCCGAGGAAGAAATCAATTTATTTCTTGTTTCCAAACGTTAAAAATAGCTTTAGTGTTGTGCTGTATAAATACTAAATGCATGATTGCAGTGTCTAAATCTTCAGATGAATGTGTCTAGTCAATAGAATGTTTAAGGGAAAATGTGTGAAACCAACTTCATTTACATTAGCAATATCACGGTATATCCAGAATTGTTTTGTTGGAAAATACAAGACTATTAAGTTGTTTCTGTTCAGTTTCAATGGTTCGATAATAAACACATTTTGTTTTTTAAAATGGGTGTGAAAAAAAAGTTGATCCTTAAATAATAAATCTTTAGAAAAGATCCTCTAGTAATCCATCTTTTAGCTATGTTTTCCAATTAGTCCGCACAGGCACTTTACATAAATATACAAATGTAAGCTTAATGGTTCTGGGAAAAGAAAGTTGCTCAATAGGTTGATGAATTTTAATAGTAGAATGAAATTTTCATCAAATTGACTTACAAGAAGTACTAACTACTCTAAACGTCACATAGACATGTAAATCAACTGACAGCTTTCCAATTAACATTGGTACCTAGAAGCAAGTGAAAAGCTTAGCTATATATAAGGTGTCTGAAATACACCATTTTTGGCAGAGACTCACATATGAAAGTTTGCAGATACATGCTAGAAAGAGTTTAGAAGAGAAGATCAATCAGGAAATTTCGGGAAAGAAACATGTTTCTGGAGCCTCCAGTCCCTATATCTTACTCTCCCTCAGACACCTCCCCCTACTCTCCCAAAGTCATTTAATCCAGGTTTTTGTATATAATGCGAATGAGGTTAAACTGCATAAAACTTTGTATATCATGCCAATGAAGTTTAAATGCATGAATCTTTGTATATCATGCCAATGAAGTTTAAATGCATGAATCTTTGTATATCATGCCAATGAGGTTTAAATGCAAGCCAGGAAACAACCCATTACCCACACTGCACAGCCAGGACATGCCCCATCAGCTGCATTGCACATCCAGGACTTAACCCTGCACCACAAATGTATCGTCAATGGCAGGGCTTGAACCTGTGAGGCTTCTGACTGGCACACACAGTGGTCTTGGTTTTGTGCTGTCCTAGGCATACAAAATTTGGGCACCCCCCTACCCACAATGCACACCCACGACATGACCCATAACCCACATTGCACACCAAGGACATGCCCCATCGACCCATTTACATGCCTCCATCACCCCATTACATACACATTGCCAATATTATTTGCCATTAATATTCCCCAACTAATTTGCCCAATAATATGCCAGTATCATTTGCCATTAATATGCCAGTATTATTTTCCATTAATAAGTCACAACCAATTTGCCCAATAATATGCCAGTGTTATTAGCCATTAATATGCCCCAGCCAATTTGCTCACTAATATGCCAGTGTTATTTGCCATTTAATATGCCCCTGCTAATTTACCCAATAATATGCCAGTGTTATTTGCCATTTAGTAAGCCCCATCCAATTTGCCCAATAATATGCCAGTGTTATTTGCCATTTAATATGCCCCAGCCAATTTGCCCAATAATATGCCAGTGTTATCTGGTATTAATATGCCCCAGTAAATTTGCCCAATAATATGCCAGTGTTAATTGCCATTAATTTGCCCCAGCCAATTCCCAATGCATCTCCCCATCTCTCCCAATGCATCCCCCCAGCACTTACCTTTTTCCCTGGTGGCTAGTGGCAGGCAGCATGGTGTCCTCCATGCTGCCTGTTCGGCTCCCCGGTGGTTGTGCCGACAGGTCATGTGACCCGGCGCGCGCATGACGTCAGCGCGCCGGTCACGTAACCTGTCAGCACTTCCGTGTCACACTGCACGGGGAGCTAAACAGGCAGCACGGAGGTTTCTCTGTGCTGCCTGTCCGGCTCCCCGTGCAGCCTGCTTGCAGAGCGATGGTGAGGGGGGATCTTCTGATCTCCTCTCACCTCCGTCTTTGCCAGCAAGCGCGTTTTTTTTAAAGTGCTGGGGGGGCGCTGCCGCCCCCCCAAAATTTGCTGCCCTAGGCATCTGCCTAGGATGCCTGACGGTAAATACAGCACTGGGCACACAAAAGACGCCCAGTGGGGTGTAGGAAGGATATATTTGATTTTAGTATCCGTAATTACTTTCTTTCAGGGGATTAGGGGCACTTGGGCAGTTCTTGGCCCCATATATTAAACAGGGAACTCAGTACTCTTCTTTTGGGGTGGAGGGGATGCTAGGGTTCAGGGGGTGACTATTACACCCCCTTCCACTCTCATTAAATTAACATTTTTGGGGGAGTAACACTTTCTTTTTTTAATAAAAAGCCATTATTCAATTACTGCTGAACTAGTGCTTTAATGCTCATAAGTTGCTATTGAATAGCACTTTATCCTTTTAAAGAAACTGAATTGAATCTACTCCAATGAATTCAAGGAATGAAACCATTTAATATTTTCAATTTCTATCTGCATTATCGAGGAAAGGATTGAACAGCATAAGAAAACATGTTGTAAATATCATTTTATAATATTTATGACTATAGTGTTGATTATAGTTATCCGTCAAGCTCTTTTGAAGTGAGAATTTCAAAGCATATTCTAGTTTTCAAAAGGTTTCTGGCTTCAATCCTTTGAGAATTATAAAGGTGACCAATGCAGAGGTAATTCTGATGCACAGTCTTCTACCTGCCTTTATTCTAATAAAGTGAGAAAATATTTTACAATTACAGGATCTACAGATATCATTCAACCAATTTCTTACTAAACCTATAAACATCACAGTTAAAAAAATGGAAATGTGTATTGTTAGAACCTTATAAATTGTGCCTGTCCATCCTCGTTGTGTACTTGAACACACAAGGGATTGAACTTTAGCAATTGAGTTGTATCAGAGTATAGACTTTTTTTTAGACTTCATGTGATTCAGAGACTTGATGCATTTAATAAAAAAAGATACATTGATCACTGTTTTCAAAGCAGTTCATATATCTCCTGACTTCTTTAAATTTCAATCCAAGGTGAGTTCAGTATAGGTTCCACTCAAAATATAAAGAAGCAGTGGCATCCCGAGGGGGGTGCGGGGTTTGCGGACCACACTGGGTGCATCGCGCTACTGAACTTTTTTTTTTTTTTCTTCTGGCAGCCGTATCCACTAGATTCGGCTGCCAGAAAAAAAAAATCATTGACACCGGATATGACCTTCCGTCATATCCAGTGACTATATTTCCCTCCACTGTGCAGGAGGGAAGTCTGCACAGAAGAGACGACCGGGGAAATGGAGCAGCCAGGAGGTGAGTACTGGGGAAGGGGGAGGAGGGTGGTATATAACAAGCACAATAACGCTGGCATACTAATGGCAAAATAACACTGGCATATATTAAATGGCTAAATACTGGTATATATTTAATGGCTAAATCCTGGCATATATTAAATGGCAAAATACTGGCAGATATTAAATTGCTAAATACTAGAAGATATTAAATGGCAAAATAACACTGGCATATTATTGGGCAAATTGGCTGTGGCTTATTTATGGCAGAATAATACTGGCATATTATTGGGCAAATTGGCTGTCGCTTATTAATGGCAAAAACTGCCATATTATTGGGCAAATTGGCTGTGGAATATTAAATGGCAAAATAATACTGGCATATTATTGGACAAATTGGCTGTGGCATATTTATGGGCCAGCTAACACTGGCATTTTAATGGGGAAAATGTGGATTATTTTAATTGGCAAAGTGATGCTGTGGCATGGTCTCTGTGGCAAAATAATATATACCAAAGGGAAAGGGACACTGGTTTGTTCTGCAGGGGCAGTTCTGTTGGGCAAAGTGACACTGTGGTATGCCAAATCCTGTAGGTGCAAGACAAGTGCTGTGGGTGCAATTTAGGTGCATGGCAAGTGATGTGGGTATTGTATGGTGCTGTGTTAAGTCCTTTAGGTACAATGTAAGTGCAGAGGAAGGGAATACACAAGGAATGCAATTTTTCAATAATATTTTTTTTACATATGAAAATAGTTGAATATAATGTTAAAAAGTTCAAATAAGTATAAATGCAACTAGTTAGAGAGAGAGTGAGAGAGTTAGAGAGAGAGAGCGAGAGAGAGATGTCTGTGTGTATAAATATTTATTGTTTTAGAATTGTACAATTGTCACTTTGCAGGTATCCTCTCTGTCGCATAATTAATAGCGGCCCCATGTGTGGCATATTTATTGGGCCCCAATGTGTGGCCTAATTAAGGGGCTCTTTTGTGTGGCATAATTGTGGGGTGCATGTGTGTAGCATAACTATGGTGCACTCGTGTGTGGCATCATTAAGGGGCTCCTGTGTGTGTGGCATAATTAGGAGCCTCCTGTGTGTGGCATAATTAATTGGCTTTGAGATGAGGCATAATTAATGGGGCTCTGGTGTGGCATAATTTATGCGGCTCTTGTGTGTGGCATAGTTATGGAGCTCCTGTGTGTGGCATAGTTAATGGGCTCCTGTTTGTGGCATAATTAGTTGGGCTCCTATATTTGGTATATTTTGTGGGGCTCCTGTATGGCATATTTAATGGGCCATCTGACTGGCATTACGAAGGAATCTGTTTGGCATGGTACTGGAGGAAATCCAGGGAGATGACACCATGAGTTACCGCACTTCGTGAAGGAGATTTAAACTTGCACTAACCAAGTTGTTAGATAATGGTCTAGGATATAATTACAGTAAGAGATAAATTAATATTTTCAGGACACTTCAATAAACAAAAAGTATTACTAGCTTTAGGGAGAGATTCTGTGCAATGGTTGTCTTTCAAATAGGATGTCTAGGATTCTACCTAGAGGTCACTTTGATCCAGGTATGCATTTCCTACTGTAAACTAACCATGGTCCTGTCTAAGTAGGACAGTTTATAATCTTACCGCTCCACATAACAGTCACAATCCAGCACAGATCCGTCTTTTACAAAATTCTAATTTTTTTTCTCTATACTATCCACTAAGCTGAACCACACGCAGTACACACTAACAGGATAATTACTAAATTAAGGATCTGTATACTTCTATGTAAAAGTTTAGTTTATATATGAATATGCTTGATGGGTAGATAGATGTTCTTTAAGCATGGTATTAAAATGATGGCATGGCTGGAAGTAGAAATGCATCCAGCAATCACTTAGACAAGTAACCATAAAAATAGCAATTTAAATCAAGTAATCAAGAATTGCTGAGGGTTATTCATAAATAGCATGTGCTCTCAATCAAGTAATCTGACATTTTAGTAAGCAATAAAATGTGAATATCTCCAGGGTTTTAAGGCTAACTGTACTGGAAAAGCGGTAGAGTTATTTGCTTTATGCATAGAGTTGAAATTGCTTGACTCTCTGTACAATTAATTATGCTAAAACCATGGAGCAATTTTCCTGCTGAAATCTCAGCTCACAGACTTTCTCTTGTTAAGTATTTGAAATTCAGATTAGAAGTATGTTCATTTGGATAGCATGAAAAGAAAGCTTTGTTGTCAATTTTGTTTTATGTTCTGCCAGAAACCAAATCCCTCTTCATTGCCAAGCACCAGAAAAATAACAGGCCTTGTCTACTTGGGTACAGCTCTCTGTGGGCACATACTGATGCATTTGGCCTTTGAGGTCAATATAAATGGATATATTTAGTATCACGCTTAGAAAATGTATTTTAGGTTTGCATATTATATATAGAAGATAAACCATCACTTAAGAATGGTAATATACAGTACATTTATTTGTACTTGTGAATATAAATTATTCTGAAAAACAACATTGCTCTTAACCAGTATTAATATGTCAAGGTGTTTATTCAAGCAAACTATAAAATATCAGAAATAGTTAATCTTCCTTAGGAAAACAAGTGTGAAGGCTCACAAAGAATGACATTTTTTATTTTTTTATTTGAGTGAAAACAAAATGTAATTAATAACCTATTAAACTGACATATGATCCCTTGGAGTATTAAGCAGCTCTCTTACTTGAGCCCTGACAAGGATTAATTCCTTCACTACATTGTATGCTTGATAGGCTTTTACTATACAATTAATTTAAGTAACTACTTGCTAAAAGCTAATTTGATAGCAATTTTGTGCAGAACCATTTAAAGAAGCCAGTCAACAAATAATTGTTGGGATTAAGCCTGCTAAAGATCTTTCCAAATCTAGCAGGATGAAAATATCCAGCATGTTTTCTTTAAATTAATTTTGCTCGACATGCTTGTTCAAATCCTTATACTGTGTATTGTATTCTGTTTGTTTTTTATGTGCCTTCTATTCAGGCTTAATAAAATGTTATAACAAGTCGAAGATTCTATTATTCTTTAACTAGACTGAAATTATTACAATTACTAATATCATTAGGTCACCCATTAAGGTATAGATCACACCCACAAAGTTCACAAGTAAAGATGAAAATGTGACATGTTTCTCTACTTCCATGCCAAAAAATGTAAATGGCTCCAAAATATAGAGTTCATGCTATATTAAACTATTTTTTTTAAAGTGAGTAACTACTATATTTTATAAGTAATACAGGTGTGGTGTATTGCCTAATTCATATTATGTTTCTTATCTTTAGAGTTGGAATGACAATCCAAATAAAATTAGCAGTAACACAGTCCAGCCCAAACAAACAAAACATAGGGTTCATATATTTTAAAATCCAAGAAAGAAAAAAAATGCAACCAGCATACAAAATGGGAATGCCAAGCAATAGGGGAGGTACTAAAAATGTTTGGGCTTTTAACCTCTTAGTGACCAGAATTCCATTATTTTTGTCATACGTTTACTGAACTGTGAATTTCTTTCTTTGTGTTCAGTCCACCCACACAAATTATATATCATTTTTTAAAGGACAGATAGGGCTTTCATTTGATACTATTATTTTCATCATATGATATCATTTACTATTAAAAAATATATAAAATATGATGAAAATATGACATAAAAAACACTTCTTCTAACTTTGACCTATTTTTTTTTTTTTACACAATTACAAATGGTAAAAAAGACCCCGTCTATATATTTCTAATATTTGTCCTGAGTTTATTAATACCAGTGTTTCCTTGTTTGTCTATGTTTTATTTCAAGTAATAGGGCAATAAACAATATTAGTGTTTTTTTTTTGTTTTCTAACCATTTTCTTCTACAGTGACTTTTTTACCCCAACCCTAAATTTACCCCAACTCTAAATTTACCCTAAATCTACCCCCACCCCTTAATCTAACCCTTGTAATCATCCGAACCCCCCTGTAACCCTAATTATGACCCTAACCCTAGATCTAGGTTTAGTAGATCGAGGGTTAGCTTTTTCCATTTATTTATTTATTTATTTAATTATTTTTTTTTCTTTCAGACTGTGATATACTTAACTGCCTCTAGGGGAAGTCAAGTAGCGGTTTCAGAGCGACGGAAGAGATTTTTTTTTTTCTCTCTTCCGTCGCTCTCCTCTGGGCACGCTGTATTGGAGGAGCATGCTCCATCACTGGGTGATCGCGGTGGCCAGGGGGGCTCAGAAGGTGTTGCATGATGCCTCTATCGAGGCATCATTGCAACACTTTAACACACATAGGCAGTGATAAGCTTTCACTGCCTATGTGTGTAACGCGCATACGATCACATTTGCGGTGATCGTATGCGCGTGGGGGGGGGGGTGAGGGGGGGCTGAAAGCCCTATCAGAGGGCCCTATCTGAGAGTAGCTGCATTCATGTAGTGTTGCGCTAAGGAGCGCAACACTACATGAAAATGGAGGACGTATATATACGTCCTTAAGGACCATGCTTTTCAGGACGTATATATACGTCCAAATGCGTTAAGGGGTTAATACCTAGAGGAAACACACTAAAAGATTCAGAAACACGTTAAGGGAAGGGCAATGGGGATCAGTGTTGGAAATTCCTTAGATTTTACATAAGCAATATTTTATTGCCCAACTATATGTCAGTGTATTGACAACTCGCCATCTTACACCTTTCTGCACACATACCCCATGCGTGTATAGTTTTGTGAAACAATTCAGTGAATTGTGAACACATTGAGCACTAACAGCCATTTCAGATCGTTAAGAGACATTGGGGCGAATTCACTAAAACTGGCAAGTGAACTGCCCAAATAAGTCATTAATAGCATTAGAGTTGGAAAGATTGCCAGTTTGACAAATTTTCCAACTCAGCTATTAATCCCTGATTTTTGCAGTTGACATGTTAGTTGAGTTTTAGTGACTCATTGATATTTAGTTAATAAACCCTGCAGGGTTAGGTATCCTAGATAATTCACAAGAGAGACGACCATTAATGCTAACAGACAGATAGATAACATAGTGAGGTTATTCACTGAGATTAAAAAACAATTCAATTTGATTATTATGGGCCACATTAGCATTATAACAGAAGATGCCATTAAAGTAGTTTTATGCATATTTAAATCTATAGATAATACATTGAAAAAAAAACAAATTAGGAATGAATTATTATAATTACAATTGCTTTTTTGTACAAGCGACCACAATTGATGAACCTAAAACTTGTTCAAGTCAATTGCAGTCATTTCTTGAAATAAATGTACCAACTTGTATAATTTAGTGAGCTCAGGCAGCATCTGTTTAATGACCTCCCACTTTATTACAGAGACTGCTACTTAATGAGTCATCTCTATTTATCTTGAACTCTGTACAATCTTGTGTTGTTTTTAAATACAAAAAAAAAAATGTAATTTATGATTACCTGCCACATTAAGCTGTTACAAATTGTGCTTATACAATCTTGCAAGTAAATCAGATATGGGGCGAATACAAATGAGCTTGTTATTAAAAGAATGTTTATTCTTACAATTTCTTGAGAAGGAGCTCAAATTTCTTGGAAAGCTTTAATGTTCTTATGAACGTTGGGGGTTGTTCTCCTTTTTCTTCATTTGCTTAATAATTTAACTCTAAATTAAAATGTTCACCGAATATTTTTACTTTTGCGTCAAGTTCTAATTCATAGTATTAACATATTTAAGGAACTCTGTGAATGTAGAGAATTTAAAAGACACAAACAATTATCTATACATTGTGTTAACATAATTGCAAGCAAATGGCTAAATTAGGAAGGAAATGAGTTTTAAATGTGTCTGTGGTGACTCCTATGACATCACCTGTGGATTGTAAGTACATTCCACAAACAGGTGACACCACAATGCATTTAAAACACATTTGTCATAATGTATGCATTTTATTGCAATTCTGCTAACACAATGTACATATATTATTTCTTGGAATTGTATTCTCTACATTCACATTAAAAGGAATGGTTAGATGATAGAGTGCATTTAAACAGGAGTAAACAGGAATTGAATCAAATAAAGTCTTTTTGTTGTATTTAGAAAATAAAATAGCATTTTGGGGGGGACAGCAGGAAGGCTTTGCTTAGGTGATTCAATGTATCATTTTTTGAAAGCTAGAGAACGACAGAATATCTCTCCTGCATGTCTCTCTCACTCCTCATAACCCCATGTATCTGTCTCCCCATGTTTCTATCTCTCCATGCTCATAACCCCATGTGTATCTTTCTCCCCCACTCCCATACCTCGTACCCTCTATGTGTCTCTTTGCTCCATGATCCCCATATCTGTCCATCTCCGCCATGCCTTCTACATGTCTGTCTCTCCCCCATTTCACTTTCCTATACCTCCTACCCACCATGTTTTTGTCTCTTCCCTTTTTCATGTCCCCTCCTGACCTCATCTCAGAACTCAATTAGTGCTGCCTTGATCTCCCCGGATATAGTGATGACTCAGAGCATTATGTTCTGAGTTGCTCTGAGTCATCACTGTGCACGGAAAGAGCAGAAAGCGCTGACTGAGGTCTAAGGGGAAACAGGGCACCAAACTGCAGAGCCAGCTCTGAAGGGCAGCAAAGCAGCACATTGGCAGCCTATTTGCAGAGGTGTACTCTAGCACATGCCACATTATCACTTTGCCCCATAGTACATGTTATTTTGCCTCACAGAAGATCCCACAGCATTAAAAATGCCACAGTTTGTCCATTAATATATACCACAGTGTGCCTATTACAATTTGCCACAGTTTGTAGATTAATATTCCACTGTTAATTTGCCCATAAATATGACACAGAAAGTTTGTCCATTAATATACCACTGTTAGTTTGCCCATTAATATGCCACAGCCAGTTTTTCCATTTATATACCAATGTTAGTTTGTCCATTAATAGGCCATAGCCGATGTGCCCATTAATATGCCACTGTTAGTTTGTCCAGTCGTATGCCATTGTTAGCTTACCCAATAAAAGCATTATCTCCTCTCCCGCCTTCCTCAGTACTCACCTTGCTTCTTCTCTCTCATGTCCCCAGCCATCTCCTCCACACAGTCTTCCCTCTAAGCACACTGAGTGCAGGAAGCAGGAAATAGATGCAGGCTGAATGTGGATGTGGACTGCTGCCCTCCATGTGAAACAGTGACGTAGGATGTGGGACCATGTTGCGGCCAGCGGGGGCCCCAGTTAACCAGTGGGCCCTGGGCAAGTGCAGACTTGCACACAGTGACACATAAATACACACAGATACACTTACACACACACAGTTACATACATACATTTACACAGACACCCTTATACACACAGTCACACACACAGAAATTCACACACAGCCACTCTTAAACACTTAGACACTGGATATACTTACACAGATACTCATGTACACACACTTACACAGACAGTAACACACACCCTGACACACACATTGACACACACACTTATACACACTGACACACACACGCACACTTATACACTCTGACACAAACACTGACACACACATGAACAAACAAATTGACACACACACACACACTTCCACACACACAGACACTTACACATTATCATTTTTTTTTTTAACACCCCAAAAAAGTTATGCTGTTGGTCCCTCTCCCTGCTTGAGGAGGAGGAGCTAGAGAGAAAGCTACCTGTAGCAGTGCCTCTCCTCCTGTGCGCCTGGGTGCGGTGCACCCGTCCAGTATCAGCCCTGTGCACAGGGCATCCTGGTGAGTTTGCTTAGTGTGGAAAATTCCCAAGGTTTGTCCCTGCACATTGTATCACTAATTTGGTAAGAGGAAATGTTTAACACAACTCAGCTGCAACTAACTTTTAAGTGACTTTATGTACATAGCAAATACACATTTCAGAGTGACTGCTCTTGATTACATACATATCCATGTAACAATTTAAAATGGGATGAATGCTATCACTTTGAATAAACAGTTAATTAGTATTCAAATTGTAAGTTCATTACCAATATTACTTTATTCAAGATAAAAATAACCAAATAACTTTTTACAACACCATCGCTTCTCCAATAACAAATTAATTGATATGACAGTGAGCAATTTAACTTGCTATTCAAGATTTGTAATTTCTATGCTTTCACAAATTAGTGAAGAAGATATACTAGGAAGCGACTGAAGATAAGGTTATAAAAGGGAAATAAAGAAAGGCATAGAAACAAATGTGTTATAGTATCTGCAGACAAAAGAACTTTCATAATAGCTCAGAAATGGTAATTATAACCTTCTCTAGGCAGCAGATTATTTGGATGAATAAAGAAAGTGACAAGTGAAAAATAATTTTATAATATATGTGTTAATGGTTTTCTCAGTTGAATCAAGAAGCTTGTAGTTCTTTTTACAAGGACGCTGTAGACATGGCACAACACGCATTATAATGCAAAACTTTAATTAATGTTTATCAGCCAAGTTTGAAATACTAAAGTACGGATAATATTATTCATCCTTCTTACAAATAATAGCAAATGAAAACCGCATAGCCAAGAGGAATTTTACCTTGCACTATGATGGCTCTTTGATTTTGTGCTTTAACGTATAGTTGTCCTTGAAATGAGTAATGTATTGATCGGTTTAATGACTTCAATTTGTTTCTACTTGTGCCTGAAAATGTCTTGCTTAAAACTTAAAATAGATGCGAAGATCTTTAGCTTTCCATTAACTGACTCTACTACAAGATTATTACATGCATATTCTGCTAATCATCTTATCATAATTTTATGTATTTTTAGATGTTCTACAAACTTTTTTTTTTGCAGAATGTGATATACTACTTCCTGACATTTGCGGAGACACATATTATATGTTAGCATATTCTGTGTCCAAAGGGTCAATTTGTGCACAGATAGGCATACTGGATTGTTGCGTATGATAAAATCAGTGTTTTATGAAGCTAGACCTGGTGGTCTTTTTCAATATGTTAGTATGGCCAAAGAGAACATAACTCCAGCTTTCAGGGTGGTCAAAGTAGGATGTTGATCTAAGCAACAGGTACTAACCACACACAGAGAGACCAAACCAAATCAGTATGCATTCTGTGTAAACCAGTTGCACATTTTACAGTTTGTTCTGGCTAATTTTCTCTAGCGTCATTGATAAGTGGGACACTTGAGGGGAAACCTGGAAAAGCAGGCTCAGAATGAATAACAGCTGCATGAGTCTAAAGTAGTATAGAAACTTGCCAGCTACTCGATGTTATGCAGCTCAGATAACCCCTGTAGCTTTCTATAAGCTAAGAATTGTACCTGTCTAGATACTTGCGTTTGTAACTATTAGGTTAATGAATGAACATCTATCTGTTGAACAGACATTTTAACATTTTGGGATTATTGCAAGAAAAAAATATTTATTTCTGGAACTCAACCCTAGATATTTAGAAGGGAGCTGACTTACCACATGGAATGGAAAACACCTAACTAGTAAAACTAGGCATATTTGGAGAAAATTAATCCTGTAGCAATGGTGTGTATGATACACCACTGACACAGACATTGCTAAAAAAAAAAAAAAAAAAACGTATATTATGTATTGGTTTGTAGCTAGCCAACACAAAGACAACACCATTAAAACATTGACAGGATTAATTAATTTATTTATTTATTTAGAACGTGTTTTACCAGGAAGAATACATTGAGATTTCTCTCGTTTTCAAGTATGTCCTGGGGACCCAGTCCAGAATGGAATTACACAGTTACACATTTAACAGTAGATTAAAAATAGATACATACATACATATATTAAACAAGTTGAAAGGAGAACATACAGGGTAAATCATTATTGATACAAAAAAGGAACAACATGGACAGTATACAAAGGGGTTTGTAAACTAATAACAGGTACAATCTGTTTTGAGGATTTGGGAGACACTTATTTTCAGGGATTTTAGACAAGATGATGATTTGGCAGAAACAGGAAGGCTATTCCACATATGAGGAGCTCTGAAAGAGAACGCACCTCGACCTCCTTCCTTTTTGAAGCAAGGGATCGCTAGTGAAGGGTTGGTGCAGGATCTGAGATTGTAGGATGTGCAGGGAGTAAGAGTGAGCATGCCGCTCAGGTAGGGGGGAGCGTTCCAGAGAAGTGGCTATGCACTAAGCAAGCTAGGGGGAGAGCACGCCTGGAGGCAAGCGTCAGCCAGTTTAACTCTTTTAACATTTTACAGTGATGAGTGTTATAATTGCACTGTAGTGCAAAACGACACAAAGTATTGTACAGAGTGTCGAGTTTACCGAGATGGGTCTGCGGGGCAGAATCATACACAACATCTCCCTAATCTAAGATCGTCATTAACATTTACGTTTCCTTACTGTGGAATCTAGGTTTGATTTGTTTCTATATAGAAAGCCAATCCTAGGATATAGCTTTGACACAAGCTTGTCAATATGGAGAGCAAAAGATACGTTTGGGTCTAGCCACATGCCAAAAATACTTATGAATTTACCTAGATTTAGTCTAAAAGCCTTAAAAGTCTAAATCACAGAATGTTAAAAACACCTACCTAAGATAACATAATTGGAGTTTTGGTTACATTTTGGACTTGTATATATAGCATTGCACCATTATACCAGACACATAGCTTTGCACCAAATTTTGTTTGTTCAGAATAGATAAAATAATGCATTTTTAAAGCACATTTTAAAATATATACTCTGTTGTTCCATCATCTTCTGATGACATCCCAATTAATGTTCACTGAAATCAGAAGCACTTCCATTGACTGTGAAAGTGAAGACAGAAAGTGCTCAGAGTTCAAAGTTAGAGCTCTTATTAATGTGCAGATTCTGAATGTCCTTATATGTTTAGGACTCATGTGGGTAAGAGTTTTTATTAAATTATTAATTTATTCATAAAAAGTCAAATTCAATAATGTATTTCAAATTATAGTTGTTTTGGTATTCTGACTTAAAACAATTACTGAAAAAAATAATGTTTACAAGATACAACACACTTCTTCCAAATATCAGATTTCTTCTGGTTTTAGCAGTCTATAGATTACTGATAAAACAATTTTTAGGTCATGCTATCTCAGGAAACCCTTTAGTGGGTAAATATTTAATTACATTCTTCTCCGAGTCAGTTTATATTTTTTAACCCTTGACCTTTACTATTGCTGTACAAAAATCCAGTGTGGGATTCTCACTTCCCCTGGCTGTCAAATAATCTCTTCATCGTGTACCTTTTATTAACGTGTGCTCCAGGTGTTCTGTGGTAAATGAATGGCCATTTTAATACCTGTCACACATAATCACGCTCTATTCATCATTCTCCGCCAGCTTCATGAAGCACTGCTTCCAGCAGTCTCCTACTCTATTTCCTTGTTTGAATGTCTGTGGTGCTTTTGGACCATCTGTCAATGCTGTCATTTGGAAGTAAAACTGTATCAGCCCTTTAAATATATAGAGTTCTCTACTGAAACAGTGCTGTGATTGAACTGTCAGGAGTCTGTACATCACATTTGAATTCCTGACTGGTCAGAGATTTATTTAAGTTGCTATTAAGAGGCTAATAAACTGTGGGGTCATTTAGATGTGTTTTATTCACCCCTCTTTTTGTATTTTGGAAAGCTTCCTTTCAGGAAGAGAAAATTCAGTTTCCACCTGCTTGCCTCATGTCTGTAGTTAAAGTTAAAGTTTTACAGAGCTTGTTTGTAGTGCAGCTATTAAATAAACAAGGCACTAGTTCACAGAAATTAAAGTTATTTAAACAATATTTATGGAGTATGGTAGGGGTTGATTACTGCCGAAAGGTTACTGATTTCTGTACTTATTGATGGTCCTGTTCCTAATATTTTACCATGGACCTAGATCGTGGGCCCTCCATACACAGCTCAAAGCTTTCCAATAAACTTTGCTCTAACCTAAAAGGTGAGGTCTTCTTCTGTTAGCTATAAAAATGATATTTGAACCCCTAAGCTTTAAAGAGGAAACCATCAGACTAGAGCAAAGAAGAATGCCCATAAACACAAACATGAAATAACTTGATTGGCTTATTCCCAGAAGGTCTAAAAGCAAAGCAACAAATAAACAGAAGTACTATTGTATAGAATGCAGTGAAAAATGTATGTTGGGAAGTGGTTTGGACAGCAGGGTAATATAATATATAATAACAAGAACAACAAATCATTTTTTATTTTTACAGAGAAGAAAGGGGAAAATAAAGATCAGGTTACCTGTTAGTCCACGCTGAGAATGTGTGCATAAAAGGGATAATTCTAACAGACCCATTGGTGTTATAAGGCAAAAAGCAACCGTCCAAAAATACTCACTCCCACTTCCAATTTATAATAAACTTGGGTATCTTAAATTGCGAGACAAAAATGTCAATAACTCATGCAGGTTCATGGTAAAAATATGCAAACAAAATACTTAACACTCGCTAAGACTAGCTCATGTACACTGCTGGGAATAATTTATTTTCTTTTTTTTCAGAGTAATTTCAATTAAATAATACTTCAATAAAATGGAGTTGAATGTAGTAAATTAAAATGGAGGTAGTGATCATCACAGAATTACTCATTTAAACTGTATCATAGCTGTATCATAGCATGTAGTAACACGTTTTAGAATACATATGTAACGACAAAATATCAGTTTAGATAAAGTTTTTTGTATTTTTTGAAAAAATAATATTCATAGTTAAAAAAAAAAGTGCTTAAATGTATACATATGTAATATTACCAAAAATATATAATAAAATGGTCCAAAAAAGAGTTATGCTGTATAAAAAAAAATTATATTAAAAACAAATGATAACCAAGGCCATCATAGCTTTGTTGTAAATCCATCAAAATAATTGACCGGTTTCGGAGCTCAGTGTGCCATTATCAAGGTAAATATTGATTTCTCAGAAAACACATGAATATTTAAAATGATTTTACTCCACCCCATATTTCCATGTGGCAGCCCCTAATCCACTATGCCAACTACAGCAAAACAGACCAGTTTAGCTCCCGATTAAGTCCTGCTGTGTGCAATTTATGTGTTCTCCTTTTACCTCCATGTCTAAATGGGATTGCCTCTAAACCCATGGGATTGCCTCTACACCCACTACCTTGGAGAGGTGGGGGACTCATGTCCCACTTCTTTACAGCACATTGCCATCACATTAAGCTGTCCTACGTGAAGGATTGCAGGATTGCTTTAATCTCTAACAGGGCTTGATGAAGGTTGTCATTTTTTGGACAGGAACAATCTTGTCACCCTAGACCTAAGGGGAAGTGAAAAAAAAGTATTGTTATGTTCTGATGAAGTAATTAGAACAACATATGTTAGAGAACAACACGTGAATAAACTTTACGATGTGAGCATTGTGCCCAATGTCAATTGTGGAAGATAAAATTTCCCTGGAAGCCATTTTGTATCTCGGAAGCCATTTTGTCCTACTGACTCCATTTTATATGCCTTCTTCCATGTTTGTCCTTTGTGATACCCAAAGAGAGTGAGAGGTTAATGTGGAAATTGAGGGGGACGTAAAAGTGAGTTCTGCTTCTAGTGTTGGGATATTTCACAGGAAACCAGGCTTGCTCAACTATGTCTGAGAAGTACAGGATGTAGCCAGGGTACAACCGCAATGATCAGGTGGTGAGTTAAACTGGCAAACAATGTGGTTTTATTAAGATGATACGTGGCACTGCGACAAATTATAACCAATCATATGCTTCTATTAGCAGTTCATTATGAAATTATGCTGTTCTGTTTTACTATAAAGATGTGTGTTGAGAAGGGTGCGGCAGAGCAGTCTGTGCAGACGTTACCCTACGTTTATACGTTTGTATTAAACTTCATCGCTTATTCAACTCAGAATCTGGGCCTGGTCTCATTTCCTTGACTCTTCATTCCTGTGTGAAGTATCCAGGGAGAAATTGACCATTCACACAATATACCAGGAAGGTTAAATATGGAAACCACCCATATAATGGTAGAAAAAATGATGTTAAACAATACATTTCCCATGGTTCAGAGTTTATGTGGGTTGCACAACACAAACTTTGTGTGATCAGATAGGCAAACAGGCTATTCAACTATACACTGAACAGGAAATGCTCAATGTGATGGTTTAAAGAAGTGGGACACAAATCCCCCACATCTCTAAGGTTTGTGGGTTTAGAGGAAATACTGACATTTAGACGTGGAGTTAACAGGAGAGCATATTTTTTAGAATGCGAGGCTTTTTGGATCCTCAAGCTTAATGCATTCCATACAACAGGACTTAATCGGCAGGTACCTTTGTCTGTGTTGCTGTAGTTACGTTGAAAAAAAGACTTGCGTCCATCAAGTTCAACTTTTTCCTAATCCTTTTTTACCACTGTTGATCCAAAAAAGGCAAAAAAAAAACCCTTCTTTCAGCAATTTCAAACTCCCTCTTGACTCCAAATTGCTATCAAATTCCTTCTTGGATCAACAAGCACTAAATAAATAACAATGCCTATATTAACATACACAGCCCTCTGTTCTGGCTCATTAAAAAAGTATCCAGGCCCCTTTTAAAAGCATTTAACATATTTGCTAACACTACCTCTGCAGGCAGTGGATTCCATATCTTTATTGTCCTTACCATAAGACGTCCCTTCCGCTGTCATAGACTAAATCTCCTTTCGTCAAGTCTTAGCATGTGACCTTTCTTTAGAAAGCCTTTTGTATGTTTAACCCCTAAAGGACAGATGACGTGCCAGGCACGTCACGGCAAATCGAGGACAGGCCGACAGGTGACGTGCCTGGCACGTCATGCATTAAATTGAGTAAAGAAAGCGACCAGCGGTCGCTTTATTTACTCCATCGGTGTTGCTACAATGCCTCTAGGTAGAGGCATTGTGCAACACCCCCCAAAAGTGCAGGGGCGCGCTACGATCACTCCCCAGAGTGATCGTAGCAGCCATTTAAAAATGGCTGCGCCGGCTGCACACATGTGCTTAGAAAGCGAACGATCGTTCGCTTTCTAAGCATCTGCGGTGTTGCTAAAGTGCCTCGCTAGCGAGGCACTTAGTAACACCTTCAGGCTCCCCAGAACCGATGGTGGTCGCTCTCCTGAGCGACCCCATCGGCTCAGTAGAAGGGAACGCTGCCTGTACAGGCAGCGCTTCCCTTCTAATGGCAAGACCATCGGAAGTGAAAGTATTTCACTTCCGATGCTCTAGGGGGAGCCAATCAATACCGGCACAACAGATCTATGTGATCTGTGTGCAGGCATGTATGGTAAGTGCTCTGATGAGCACTTATCATACTGTCAAAGGCAATATTAGTAAATATTGCCTTTGACAAGTATTGATCTGCCTCCCTCACCTTACTAGTTTTAGTAAGGGAGAGAGACAGATCAGATAAAGTAAAAAATAAAAAAAATTAATAATAAAAAAAATATTTAAAACAATTTTAAACACCAAGGGCTTTTATAAAAGCCATTTAACCCCTTCCCTGCCATTGATCGCTGTGTACGCAGTGATCATACACAGCAGCACATTTTTTGCTGTCTGTGCATTTTTTAGGGGTTCATTTTTTTTTACTGTAATTCATTACAGTATAAAAAAAGCACAACCTCTAACTCAGGGGATCTTCATATTGGGGGGTGATCTAAACTGCGTAATGGATGCGGACATAGATAAAAGAGTTCAAAAAGGAGCTAGAATAACCCCAACAATGATAGCAGGGGCTCTCCATCTTCAAAAAATCATAGCTAAATTTGAAATATATGACGTTTGGCGTTGCATGCACCCTGATGAGAGAGACTATACATTTTACTCAAACCCTCATCTCTCCTACTCCCGTTTAGATTACATTATGGTAAAATCCCAAACATTGCAGTATATCCAAAACATAGAAATAAAGTATATTCCCTGGTCCGACCATTCCGCAGTAGAACTTGAGTTGGAGGTAGTAAAAGAACAGAGGCAGATCCCAAGCTTGAGATTAAACGAGAGACTGCTGCATGATGAGACAAATGTAGAATCTCTATCCTCACTATTTAAGCTATACTTTAAGGAAAATGTTACAGCGGACATCTCCAGCTCTATTATCTGGTGCGCTTTTAAAAGTGTAGCCAGAGGTTATTTGATAAAATTAAATAGTGAAATAAAAAAAACACAAGGTGCATCAATTAACCAACTTAACCTGGAATTATATAAATTAAATAGGAATAATAAACTTGCCCCTACCAGGGAACTAGCCCTACTGATAGACCAGACCAAAGATAAAATCAATGCCTTACTAATGGCAAGAGTGAACTTTATTTTGCTGAGATTTAACCAAAAGTGGTATCAAAAAAGTAACAGAGCGGACAAAATGTTGACTAATAAATTAAGAAACAAAAAAGCCAAAGCCAGGGTTACAAAGATTATATGGGAGGGGGCAAGTAATACCAGCCCAAGGGACATAGGCAACGCATTCAATAATTTCTACTCGCAGTTATATACGCTCCCTGAATCACCTACAGAAAATGAGATTGATCAATATTTAGGTAATATAACTTTACCCTCCTTGACGCCACAGCAATTAAAGGATCTTAATCAACCTTTTAAATTAGAGGAGACGATCCAGGTGATAAACCACATGAAATTAAACAAGGCTCCTGGTCCTGATGGTTTTTCAAACATATTTTACAAAAAATTTAAAGCGGATATATCTCAACATCTCACAAATACTTTTAATGAAATTAGAGATAGGGGTAAGATGCCCTCAGAAATGCTTCAAGCAGCAGTATCACCAATACTGAAGCCTTTAAAAGACCCATCGGACCCAGCAAACTACCGACCTATATCATTAATAAACTCTGACACAAAGATCTACTCTACAATAATAGCAAATCGACTTAAGTCAGTAATACCACTGATTATCCATCAGGACCAGGTGGGCTTTGTAGCCGGTCGCTCGGCTAATAGTAATACAAGGAGATTGATAGATTTGTTGGGATATGTGGGTGAGAGGGGGACTCCCCAGCTGATCCTGTCACTTGACGCTGAGAAAGCGTTTGACAGGGTCAGCTGGGGATTCATGAGTCGAACCCTGGATGGATTTGGCCTTGTTGGACCAATAAAGGAGGCAATCATGGCTTTATATCATGGCCCAACAGCTAGAACGACGGGTCCTGGCATCTCCGCGGATTGGTTTGCGATAAAAAATGGCACACGACAGGGCTGCCCCTTGGCCCCAATTCTCTATATTCTAACCTTAGAGGTCCTTGCAATAAAAATCAGAGATAACACTCAGATTAGGGGTACGTGGGTTGGTCAACGAGACTTTAAAATATGTTTATATGCTGACGACATTATTTTGACCCTGGCAGACCCGGAGAGCTCCCTGGAAGCCCTTATGACAGAAATAGAATTGTACGGCAAGGCCTCCAACTATAAATTAAACCTCAGAAAATCACAAGCAATGCCTCTAAATCTCGATGTAATAGCGATAAACCAACTAAAGGAGATATACCCCTTTGTTTGGACCACAATAGGATTCGAGTACTTAGGTATATTTATTACATCAAAAGTTGAAGACCTAATGGACACAAATTTTGATAGACTATACAAATATTCTAATGAAAAACTATCCAGGGATTGGAGGGCCAATGGTATATCATGGCTCGGTAGAGTAAATGTCATAAAGTCTTACCTTTTGCCCAAATGGACATATTTGTTTCGGATGGCCCACCTTAGGATCCCTATTACAAAACTGAGAATGTTGCAGAGACTTCTTTTGAGATATATTTGGGACCACAAGCGCCCAAGAATTGCAATGTCCCATATATTAAAACATTCTGATAGAGGCGGTCTCTCAGTGCCAAATGTTGTTAAATACTATCAGGCGACACAATTGCTACATCTGCGGAGATGGCAGGACCCCTTAGCTAAAAAGGAACCGTGGTATTATGCCGAGTTGACTGAGCTTAACGTAGAGGAAATCCCACTGGCTCTCTGGGCCAACACGGAGTTCACAAAACAATTAATTCAAAAGATAAAGACCCCGCACATAAGGGACTTAATGTTGGACTGGCTGGTATTCAAAAAAAATTATAAGTTGGCAGATAAAGTCCTACCCTTCTGTCCTATAAAAACTCTAGAATTAAATATGGAAAATCTAAATCTGAATAGGTGGAAAGGGAAAATAATCCAAATATCAGATCTGCTGGAAAATCGGAGTCTTAAACCCTTCCCACAGATTCAGCGGGAATCACAGATTCCAGCTAGCGAAATCTTTAACTATCTTCGGATAAAAAATTATTTTATGCACCATTTGATAACAGATAGTGAAGATATCCACTTAGCTAAAATAATTACATTTATAGCTCCCAGTGCTAAAGGCATATCTACTTCTCGATGTCTTGACATTATAAATCTCAAGGATAAAGAAACAAAACCGAAAGCATGGACAAATTGGGAGAGAGACATAGGGGTAGTTAATGCAGAAGAAATCTGGGCCACCACAATAAAAGAAGTAAAAAAATCAATTCATTGTATAAATATAGTAGAGCTACATTATAAAATTCTACATCAATGGCACCTGGTCCCAAAAATAATGAATAAAATTAATTCTACGAATTCTAGCCAATGTTGGCGTTGTAACACCGACATAGGAACGTCCAGACATATATGGTGGGACTGTACGATACTAAAACCCCTATGGGAGGAAATTTTTAAAATCTTATCTGAGATTATTGGAAATTACATAGAGCCAGATATGGCTTTGGCACTGCTACATTTTAATCTATCTAAATTCACATTCAAGAAGAAATACATAATTATTCAAATCTTGATGGCTACAAAAACAATAATATCGAGATACTGGAAGCAAAATCTAAGGCCCCCAAAATCCCAAATATTAGCCCAATTGGAATATCAATATAGTATGGAAAGAGGTATATCGTTCCAAAGTAACAACAACAAAAAATTTGAGGAAAAATGGCTCCCCTGGATCAATTGGGTTAAAAAATACAACAACATCACAAGTATGGAGGAGGGAATAACAGAGGAGAGGTAAAGAAGGGGAAAAGAAGGAAAACAAAAACCCGTAGGTGGGATTTTGCAGTACGAATCTCCCCGAAATTAAGTTAACCCCTGAGGCTTTGTAAACATTACCTATAAGATATTACATCTTCACACCTGGGTCCTTTAGCCCCCCCCCCCCCCCCCCAGTGTCCACTGAAAAAAAAAAAAAATTAGATAAATGTGGAAATCTAGGCTCCTCGCTATATGTTAGTAAGTCCTGTTATGTTAGTAAGTCTTGTGTGGTTTATTGCATGTAAAAGTCTTAACATCCATCCAAGCCTAAGAAGCTTATAATGTATATGTAATGTTATATGTAATGTTCTTGGGCAGAATGACTATATATGCATTGAACGTAATGTCTCTTATGTTTAATAAAATAAAAAAAAATAAAAAAAAAAATAAAAAAAAGCTCTTTTAAGAGAGATTAACCCCTTGCTTGCTGTAGATCACTGCCTAAGCAGCGATCTGACGCAAATGCAGCAATCTTGCTGCAGAAGCATTTTTAATTTTTTTTTTACTTTTTTATTACACCCGTTTTTTAACTTTGATTTATTACAGTATATCAAAGGCTCTTTTAAGAGCTATTAACCCCTTCCTTGCCGTATATCACTTCCTAAGCAGCACATATGGTCACTGCCTAAGCAGTGCGTATGGTCACTGCCTAAGCAGCGCATATGGAGCAATCTAGTCGCAGAAGGATTTTTTTTTTGCTATCAGCATTTTTTTTGTCACACTTGCTAGGGGTTAATTATACCCACTAGGGGATTCCGTGTATTCCTTTTGAAGCTGTCTGAACGCGTGTATAGCGATCAGTAACAGCCGATCAGTGGCAAAGGTGGTTTGGTGATTTCTCAGATGAGCATCACCATTCGTCTGGTTCGATCAATATTGGTAAATATTGTTCTGACCCATATGGATCTGCCTCCCTCTCCTCACTTGAGTTTTAGTGAGGGAACGAGACAGATCAGTATAATATAATTTTTTAATTGTAATAAATTAAATAAAATGTTAAAAAATTGTGAGTCCCAAGGGCTTTTATAAAAGCCATACCCTTCGTATAGTGTAGTGTATTAACCCCTACCCTGCCACTGATCACTGCACAGCAGAACATTTTTTCTTGTCTGTGCATTTTTAGGGGTACATTTTTTTGTACAGTACTACAATTGCTCTTATGAGAGCTATTAACCCCTTCCTTGCTCTACATGTTCAAATTCCAAGTTTGAAAATCATAAAGCGCACCTTTCAAATGTAGCCTTTCAACCCCCAACAAAGCTGACAAAGCTATGCATGGGTGGTATCCCTGTGCTCGGGAGATGTTGCTGAACATATATTGTGGTATTGTTTGTCAGTGACACATGCCGAAATATGTGAATTTGTGCCTAAAGTACAATGTATGTGGGAAAAAATACACAATAAAAGGACTACCACAAACTTTGACAAAGGCTGGTGGTAGAATTGGTGCATGGAAAGTGTTAAAATACCACCATTTAAAATAGCCTAGGGTGTCTACTTTTACAAAATATATACTTTTTTGGGTAAAATACACTGTCCTACTTTAAAAAAAAGTCCCAAATGAAAGATGGGCTCAGGCTGACTACACTTCAAAATTCCAAGTTAAAAATGCGCACCTTCACAATGTGGCCCTTTAGCCCCCAAACAACCCAACAAACCTATGCATGGGTGGTATCCCTGTACTTAGGATATGTTGTTGAACACTTATTGGGGTGTTATTTGTCAGTGACACATACCAAAATCTGTGAATTCATGTCTGAAGAACAAGGTTTGTGAAAAAACCCCACAAAACAATTACTACCACAAACTTTGACAAAGGCTGGTGGTAGAATTAGTGCATGGAAAGTGTTAAAATACCACCATTTGAGATAGCCTAGGGTGTCTACTTTAAAAAAAATATATAGGTTGATGGGGTAAAATACACTGGCTGGTTTCAAATATGTCCCAAATGGGACATGGGTGCAGGCTGTCTGCATGTCAAAATTTCAAGTTGGAAAACCAAAAACTGCACCTCCCAAATTTGGACTTTTACCCCCCAAACAATCCAACAAACCTATGCATGGGGGGTATCCCTGTACTCAAGATATGTTGCTGAACACTTATTGGGGTGTTATTTGGCAGTGACACATACAAAAATCTGTGAATTCATGTCTGAAGTACAAGGTTTGTGAAAAAAAAACACCAAAAAATTACTACCACAAACTTTGACAAAGGCTGGTGGTAGAATTAGTGCATGGAAAGTGTTAAAATACCACCATTTGAGATAGCCTAGAGTGTCTACTTTAAAAAAATATATGGGTTGATGGGGTAAAATACACTAGCTGGCTTCAAATATGTCGCAAATGTGACATGGGTGCAGGCTGTCTTCATGTAAAAATTTCAAAGGTGAAAACAAAAAAATGCACCTCACAAATTTGGCATTTTAGCCCCCAAACAACCCAACAAACCTATGCATGGGTGGTATCCCTGTACTCAGGAGAAATAGTAGAATCTAGTTAGCAAGTTTTTTCATTCGCATTTATCGATGAGGAGAAGTTGTTTCAAATAAAAGTCAGGAAATTTGTGGGGTTTTTTTTTGTTTACCATATTTATTTTTATTTTTTTTAATAACATGATAAGATATGATCAAAAAGATGGCATCAATAGAAAGCCCTTCTTGTCCCGATAAAAACAATATATAATATGTGTGGGTACAGCAAATGACAAAGAAGAAAATTACTGCTAAACACAAACAGCACAGAAATGTTAAAATAGCCATTGTCCAGAAAGAACAAAAATGTTTCAAAGGCTCTGTCCTTAAGGGGTTAATTGCTTTTTTTATGTTTTATTATTCAACATATAAAAAAAGAACAATATTTACACATAACAATAATCCATATACTCTCATACATAGTGTAAATGATTTTGACATATGTGCTTAAGAAAAGGAAAACCAGTGATTACATAAATTGGTGTTGTGTAAGTCCAATTTTAAAGTGTGCATAAAAAACACTTCTGCACAATTGTCATAGCAACCCTGCCTAGAGTATCTGGGCAAAAAAAAAGTGTCATCAGGACAGAGTCATCCGGCATTAATAAAATGCTAATGGGAGTACACCACCAAAACATAAAAACAAAAGGTTTAATACACTGAAGCAAATACTTTCAGACCTGGGGTATTCAGATGTAACAACTGTAAATTATCACTTTCTCTTCAATTTCCCTCTACCCTCCATTCCTACCCAACATTACCCTCCCTTTCCGATTAACTTCTTCTTCGAAGATTCGAACGGTATTGTTTTGCCATACTATTAGATTTTGCTCAACCAATTATCGAACATTTCCCGCTCATAATTGCTTATGTACTTTGTGGATGTCAGGGAAAATCAGGACAAATCCGGATTCAGAGAGTTGAATAGTGAGAGCTGTTTATTGAATACGAGTGTGCACAAGGAGACCCTCAGTTCAGAGACTGCTTTATACTTTCTAAAATATACGCATCTTTTATATTGTTTAAATCACGAAAACAATAGAAAGAGGAAATACAGAAAATATTGGTTTAAGCTAAGTATAAATATACATTATAAACTTATGAAACTTATGATCTAATAGCCCCACCCCTTTGCACCTAAGGCATCCAGAGACAGATGTCATTAAGTGCTGATAACTCGGTTTCCTTTACATTAGGGCGTCCAATAAATCAGACAACTGCAGACTAACTGTATCTTGCTTTATCTTCTCCATAGGTGTCATAAGTTCTCTATTTTAGCACTTGTGACAGGTTTAGTTCTAAAATCTCAGCGCAAAAGAAGAACAATCATTCACAGTAACCCATTAACGCTTGCATACAACATAGAAGACACATACAAAATGGGTGCTGTTAGGTCAAGGTACAAATTACAAAATTATGTATTATATCAAGTAAAAGTGACGGCGCTACAATAACATAAATTAAACTAGACACTCAATTCAATGAAAGCAGCTCACAGTGAAGAAAGAACAACCTTCAGTCTTCCTTTAAAGAAACAAAAATAAAACTTGCTGGAACACTGGACATATTTAGCTATAGAAATTGGTGATAATATTAATAATAGTAATATGTGGCAAAATAAAACTATAAATCATGAATCAAAGAAAAACGGTATACTTATTTAGAAACTTATAATCCCGGTGGTATCCTGAGGTAAGGACTCTCACTTTGAGTAAATTGCAGGGGGCATGTGTAAAGAGAAAATAACAATTTACCACATAAAGTTACCTGTAGCAAATAAATGAATTTTGCATCAAAAAAAAAGGAGCAAGCAATTTAAAAGCCTAATCTATAACAGATAAATGGTTTGTGCCACAGAAGAGGAAGCAATATAAAAATATATCCAAAAGTCTAGTCACAAATTAGTACAAATATATGCATGTTTAATTGATTATAAAATAGATATCCAGAAAAAGAATATAATAATATAGCACAGCTGTAGTATAAAATAAACACAATAACACTTTTAAAAACAGAAGTAAACACATTTAAAAACTGATTTATAAGAATTAAAGCTGTTTTCGGAAGCTTACAGGAACTGTTGGTGAGTCCTAATTAAAGGTACCCACAGGTAGCATTTTGTGCTGTAAGCACCAAACACACTCTGATACTTGTCGCAATCGGGATATAGCAAGTAGGGGTGAAATCCTCTTCAGTTGTGTGCTGTGCAGCACCTACCCATTTCGATATATTGTAGCAGTTGGACTGTTACAAATGGAAATAAAATCTTCTTGAATCTTGTGCTCTACAGCATCGGCTAGTCATACGCTTCTCAGCGTGTCAGGTCATACTGATTCTCCGTGCCTCATGGTAAGAATGAAGACTAAAGATCAAAGAATGTGGCAAACAGGACAAAAACATCTTTGATGAAAAATTCATTTCATTGCTATAGGTAAATTTATGTGGAAAATCTTTATTTTCTATTTACATATGCCCCCTGCTTACTCAAAGTCCTCATTGTAAGTATCTAAATAAATATATAGATTCGTGATTTATAGTTTTATTTTGTCACATAATACTATAATTAATATTATCACCAATTTCTATAGTTGAATGTGTCCATCGCTCCAGCAAGTTTTATATTATATCGAGGTATAAATTCATCTTCCTCCTGTGTCAGTCAATCCCATGTTTGTGTAACGGTTCTGTAATATCACCTTCCAGCCATTGATTCTTCCTTGGTATAGACAGAAGTAAAAACATTTATTTAAAAGATCTTCTTTCTTTTTTTTTTTGTCCTCACTAACCAAATGTACCATTTTGGATCAAAAAGGACCACATTTTCTGCCTTTATTTTTTTTCCAATTTAGATATTTTTAAAATATGTGGATTCGTTTTACTTTCTTTAGAAATCAGTTTTTCATTTTTCAATGTAGCCAACTTTATCGCCTTTCTACAGGCTTTGTTTTCATTTTTGTACCTTACAAATGATGCTGCTGATCCCTCACATTTATAAGCTTTGAATGACATTTTCTTCTTTTTTATTTCAAGTATTAGATTACTGGTAAGTCATATTGGTTTTAAGTTACTTTTTTTGTATTTGTTTCCCAAGGGTATTTGTTGATATGTGAAAATGTGCAATGTGTGTTTAAATGTATTCCACTTGCCTTTAGGGTTTGTTGCAGAAAACAATCCATCCCAGTCTATTGGGTCTATTCACTAAAATTTGACTTTAGAGGTCAACGTTAATTTTTTTTTCATTGAAGGTAAAGAGAGGTGAAATTATCAAAGATATTTTTGAGACTAAGTCAAATTTGGCACCCGAGTTTGAATTACAAAAATCCTAGCTTTGAACCTTCCCCATTGAAAGTAATGGGAGGCAAAATGATTGAAGCTATTTTTGAGACAGGTGCCGAATTGGACTTAGTCTTAAAATCATTTTCATCATTTCACCTCTCTTTACCTTCAATGAAAAAAAAAATAAAGTTGACCTCCAAAGTCAAATTTTAGTGAATAGACCCAATAGTCTGGGATGGATTGTTTTCTGCAATAAACCCTAAAGGCAAGTGGAATACATACATACCCCTAAAAATGCACAGATCAGAAAAAAATGTGCTGCTGTGCTGTGATCAGTGGCAAGTAAGGGCAGGGTACACTATACAAAGGGTATGGCTTTTATAAAAGCCCTTGGGTGTCACAATTTTTTAACATTTCATTTAATTTATTACAATTGAAAACTTACATTATACATATTTGTCTCTCTCCCTCACTAAAAATCAAGTGAGGAGAGGGTGGCAGATGCAAGTGGGTCACATCAATATTTACCAATATTGATCTGCCGGGTGAATGGTAAGGCTCATTTGAGCAATTACCAAACCACCTTTGTCACTGATCGGATGTTACTGATCGCTATACATGCGTTCAGACAGCTTAAAAAATTCTTACATTAAATATAATCCTCTAGTGGGTATAATTAACCCTTATTGGGTGTAACAAAAATTTAAAAAAAAATGCAGATAGCAAAAAAATGCTTCTACAGCAAGATTGCTGCATATGCGCCAGATCGCTGCTTAGGCAGTGATATACAGCAAGCAAGGGGTTAATAGCTCTTAAAAGAGCCATTGTTTTACTGTAATAAATCACAGCAAAAAAATTAACACATAAAAAATGCACAAACAGCAAAAAATGTGCTGCGGTGTAAGATCATTGCGTGCACAGCGATCAATGGCAGGGAGGGGTAAATGGCTTTTATAAAAGCCCTTGGTTGTTAATATTTTATTAAATATTTAATTTATTACTATTATATTTCACTTTATCTGATCTGTCTCTCTCCCTCACTAAAACTATAGTGAGGAGAGGGAGGCAGATCAACACCTGTCAAAGGCAATATTTGAAGAGCTCATCTGACCTCTTACCATACATGCCTTCAGTGATCTGCCGTCCACTAGCGCCCCCTAGAGCAAAGGAAGTGAAAAAAAATCACTTCCGTTGCTCTTTCCAGTAGAAGTGAAGCGATGCCTTCTAGTTGGCTGATGTGGTCGCTCAGGAGAGCAACCACCAATGGGTCTTTAGGTGTTGATAAGTGCCTCAGTGCTTAGAAAGCGAACATTCACCGCCATTTTTAAATGGTAGCTAAGGTCACTCCGGGGAGTGATCGTAGCATGCCCCTGCACTTTAATTCAGTGTTGCACAATGACTTTGGTCGCTTTCTTTGCTCTTTTTAGTGCATGACATGCCAGGCATGTTATGTGTCACTAAGTACACATTTTTGAGTGACGTGCCTAGCACGTCACATGTGGGGAAGGAGTTAACTAACCCTGTATTGCTTCTTTACATATATACATTGATCAGCCATAACACAATGACCACCTGCCTGATATTGTGTAGGTCTCTTTTTCCTGCCAAAATAGCCCTGATCCCTCAAGACATGGACTCAACTAGACCTCTGAAGGTGTGCTGTAGTATCTGGTACCAAGATTTTAGCAGCAGATCCTTAATGTCCTGTAAGTTGCGAAGTGGGTCCCCATGGATCAGACTTGTTGGTCCAACACATCCCACAGATGCTCAATTGAATTGAGACATGGGATGTTTGGAGACAAAACCTTGGACTTGTTGTTGTGTTCCTCAAACCATTCCTGAACCATTTTTCTGTGTGTAGTCTGATTATGTGGTATATCTAGTAAGCACTCTTTAACGTACCTGCAATAAAAAATTATTACTTAACTATACCATAAATTATCTTCAGCATCTTAAGAATGTTACATCATCATATAATTTACTGATTTGCTAATTTCAAAAACTATTCAGGAGAAAATATTCTCTTATAATGAATTAAAACTGCTGCAAGTGTGCTTTCTGAATAAATGATTTGTAGTTTATCTTGCTTTGCTTCATTTCTTGAGTCACTTGTTAATTGTTTCATTACTTAGGTTCGGTGTGGAAACCTAATTACATTTTAACAGCAGCAGTATTTATCACAAGAATCTGAAGGTGAAAAAAAACAACACATTTTGGATATTTATTTCTACAATTACTTTGTTTCTTCATATTATGCATGGGTGAATTAAGTATTACAGCTATTAATCAGATATTTTTTTTCTCAGCAGGCCAACTGGGGCATTTGTAAAGCCAAACTTCCTGTGGCTAGTACCCAGGGGTGTACCTAGATTATTTGGCAGTCAGGTGGATGCTATTTTTCGCACTCCCCACCCCCACATTTAAAATGTATAAACAGTGCCATTGCTATCCTCAAATTGACAGTGCAATATCTAGGGTAAGTCCTGAGAGTGCATTGTGGGTTATGGGGTATGTACTGGGTATGCAATGTGGGTGATGGGCATGTCCTGTGGATTTAAATTGGGTGTTGGCTGGAGTAAGCCTTGGGTGTGCAATTTGGTGCTATTGCAAGGGATGTGGGGGCAATAATGAAAGTAGAAATGGAGTCTGAGAGGCGAGAGCCCAGACCATTTGGTCTGTAAGGGGCCCCACAATTTCTGATGGTGGCCCTGACTCCATCTGCTGTTAACAATAGTTCCCATGATGCTCAGCTAAACATACTGCTATCATGATGCTGGCTGAACAAAATGGGAAATGCAATTAACACCAGAGAAGAAGACATGTAGAAGTGAATTATAGTTCCCATGAGGCTCAGTCAACGAAACACCCTCATAATGCTGGCTTGGCATGGTGGGAAATGCAATCAACATTAGACAAAATTGTAGGACTTAACTGTTAACTGCACTTGCCATGATGCTCAGTCAGCTAAACATTCACATGGTGCTTGCCTAGCAATAAGGAAAATGTTGTCTGCACTATTTGTTTTATTTTTTAAATGGTATATTATATAGTATCCCACTTTAGAGTGGTCATTCCTGGCTAGGGGTGTCAGCTGGTTCCTGGAGGTTACTGTCCCTAATTATGTGGAGTAAGCTGCTGGTCTCTACTACTCCTTGTATGCTGGGTCACACTGCCATGTGCAGGGCAATAAGATGCCTGCCCTGCATCTTATTGGCCCTGCTAGTGGGGTTGATTGACATCAGCAGATCTCTGCTGGAAACATGGGGAAGGGGGGTGTTGTACAGTTCTCTCATCATTAATCCTTCTCTGACATGAAGTTTTACATATAGCGTGCACCAGAACAAATTCATGTGCAACTAGTTCCATTCAACACAACGCATGTAAGATGATGCTGCTCTTCTAGGCCACACAGCGGAGTAGTACACTATGCATTGTGATTTTTATTGCGCTCTAGAGCAACATTTCCCAAACAGTGTTCCATGGGACACTGGGTTCAATGACCTATAACTAAGTGTACCACAAAAAAGTAGCTACTGTCCCTAATTTTCTAGTTTGCCAAACCAGTCATAAAATAATGTCCACTCTCTTCTGCCCCTTTACTGGTTTCACGCATTTCTAAACTCAAAAAGACATGGATAACAACAAACAGCAATTTAAATTAGCAAAATGTATAAATCAAGAGAAGTGTTGTTTACACTTGGGTTTATTCACAGAGGGCCAAGTTGAACAAAGAATATGTTAACAAAAATATTTAACATAAGAACAACTTAGAGGAAATTCACTATAGTTGCCTTCTGGACAGTTATGCATTGACTTACGGTCTATAATAACTCTACAACAGTATTGTGGCATTGTTCCTGGAAAAGGTGGCAACCTCCATTTCAACCTTGGACTAGAGGTTCAAACTGATTTTCTAAGATGAATCGCTATTGCAGTCACTAAGGACCAAACTTGAGAAAAATGCTTAGTCAACAGTTAGCAAACTAAGTGTTCCATTCTAATTTGCAGCAAGTCGTAAATAAACCGCTGTACCCTTTAGGGGCAGACTGGTGGTGTAGGACTCAGTAGGAATTTGAATGGCGCAGGTAGATGTCACCAAAAAAAAATGTAAAACAAAATAAAATATGTGAGGTAAAGTTTTCCACTGGCAGATACAGGCGACAGCAAATTATACTTTTAAATAACCAACTACTTTGTCAATGGAAGCATAGAGTCTTTGTGTCTATTAATAATGAAAGCATTGTGACATGTGATTGCTATCAAACATGTAGTGTTAGAATGATTAACAATGTAATAGATGCCTAGTTCACTGACCAACAGTATGAGCCTGAAGCAATGTTCTCTCCCAAAACTCCCATAGAACTTGTTACTAAGCAACAAAATCTTTTTTTTTTCTTTCTCTATTTTAAAGTCAAGCGCAAAGAGAAAAGGTTGTCTCATTTACACACATATAGAAGCAGGGGGAAGGGAAAGTACACTACCAAACAGTTCCAGCTTCGCTTACAAGAACAGCTTGATCCCAGCACAATTGTCAGTAGCTTTGTGCAAACTAGCTGCAAAGCACATGCTGTACTTTGCAGGGAAAAGAAAAATGTCGGTGCGCTAAGCTAGTTACAGGCTCAAATAATATAAATGTAAAATTGATGATTACCAAATAGGTGTGAGCATGCAGCAAAAACAGTGTGATTGGCTGTACAATGTATACAAAAAACAAAAACTGTCTGCGCTTCTCAACCTAATAAAGTTGTACAAAAAAAAAACTGTCTGCGCTTCTTCTACTTTTTTCGCTGCATGCTCACACCTGTTTGGTAAACATCATTTTTACATTTATATTATTTGAGCCTGTAACTAGCTTAGCGCACCGACATTTTTCTTTTCCCTGCTTGCACATATTTGAGGTTGTTGGCTCCTCATTGTCTGGTTGCAGCTTGCTGTTATAGGGTTAATTAGGAGGAGGTTTAATTGCACCTCTTCCAACACATTTAAATAGGTTTTGGTAGCACCAAAACCTCTCATTTATATTTATATATTTGTTGCCAACTTTATTAGGTTGAGAAGCGCAGACAGTTTTTGTTTTTTGTATACATGCTGTACTTTTGGTAAATACTTGACATCTATCCTAAATAATAATATAATAATAATAATAATATAACTGAAGACACTTAATATAAGAAAACCCTTGACCATTCCAACCTTAGTGTATCCATGTGTAAAATGAAAACAGTTTAGGTAATATGAGTTTACAAAATTATAGAACAACAAAATCCTTTGTCTATGAAAAGATCTATGGAAGCTGGTGGTACTATTTATTGTATGCCCCATGCTTCATCTGCTATGGTACTATAATAGATGATCTATTATTGATTCTGCCTTATACCATAAAATATCTTCCTGATTTCAATATCCAAAAGGACCACAATTATCCTTTGTGGAACACAGTACTCTTCCCCTCTTTCCTCTGAGCCTAGTAAGAAAGAAAGGTCACATCATTGTCTTCAGGGATATCAATAATATCTTGACCTTTTGGATTTATTATGGGCCCTTTGAGTCTATTTGATCTATGTAATCCCCCAGCAGCAATCCAGCCATAAATTACGCCTTCAGATATCTCTTCTATCTGTGTGTTCTACATTAACGATAGCCCTTATATATCATATTCCTCATCTCTTTACAAAGAATAAAGCTCCAAAACCATACATCGGATATATGGTGGGGGAGTAGACAGGAGCCTGTAAAAACCTATATTGGTTTAAACTCATAGCAGATTTGGAGCTGTGTAATTTTCCACACCACATTATCTGATGTGTGATTTTGGAGCTGTACACTTGTTATTCTACCTATGACTTTCATCTGTGGGGAATCATGTGCCTTAATGTTAGTTACTACTTGTATTCAATGATTGTGATTATACTGGCATTGATTTCTATATTGTATGAAGAAAGAGGTTAGATCCTGGTACAAACAAGGTCCAGACAGTGATTAATTCTTAATATTCATTTATTGTGTCCAAGGCAAACATACCCTTAAGTGAGGAGAGCCACCCCAATCCTGTCAGGAAAAAGACACAACCGCCTTATGTTCTGGTGCTTAATCATAGGCATGCTTAATCATGCTTATGATTAAGTGCCAGAGCAGGGCACAAAACATGGAAGACGTTTGTGTCTTTTTCCTGCTCAGTTTGGGGTGGCTCTCTTATGGGTAAGAGGTAATTATGGGTAATTACCTTGGACACAATAAATTAATATTAAGAATGTCCGGACCTTCATTCAAGATTTTGTCTGTTTACGAGAAGTACCACAAAACTCTGGTATCTTTTTACTGATATAGTTCTGGCTGGCTGAAATTGAATGTGGTGGGCGAGCCTCCCTTTTTTCTTCTTTATTGATTCCTATCTCCTTACTCTGAGATCAAAATCTTTTTTTTTTCTGGCATTGGAGAATAAATCTTCCACCACTTTCATCAAGTAAAGTCAAGATTTCCTCTAAATTTCGATGAGCCATTTTACTTATGGGAATATGAGAGTGCAATAAATACCATATTTGTTTCTAATATGAGATAACCCCGATCATAAGACAAAGCCCCTAAACTTTAGATATCAAATGATGATTGAATAAATGCATTTTCTTATTTTTTAATTTATCATTTTTTCCCCTAAATTGATATCCTAAATTCACATCCCAAGACTTGCCAATCTGCCCCCCAGACTTGCCTATCCACCCCTGAGATTTACCAAAGCATCCAAAGACTTGCCAAAGCATCCACAGACTTGCCAAAGCATCCACAGACTTGCCAATTTCATCTCCAGATCTGCACCTCCCAGGACTGCCAAGGCACCCACAGACTTCCCTGGTGTCCAGTGGGGGCAGCCACAGGATGTATTTGTGCTGCTTAGAGTGCACAGACATCCTACACTGCTGCTCGACAAATTTGCCGGGACTTCTGAGATGGAAAGCCGGCAGGCTATGTGACCCTGCAAGGAGGATCCAGTACCCCTGAAGATCTGCAGGGAACATGGATCTTAGTCTTATAGTCCTACATCTTTTAAGACAAACCTCAAATACAAGAAAATGGGATCTTTTCAGAGAATTTGCTCTGAAAAAAACTTGTCTTATATTTAAGAAAATACAGTAGGACTACCCATATGTATTATACATGCAATATTACATATATTTTGTGTTCTTTATGTCTTTTTATGTTTGCTGCTTAATGCTGATGAAACAACATATATTACCCAGGTAATGTTGGGTGGTAATCCTATCTATTGTTTTGGGATTTGCTATTGTGCACTCTAGTTACTTTATTTTTTGCATTTTCACTTTATTGTGTGCCTTTAAAGAGAGACACGTTGTTGTTAAGAGCGTAGTTGAGCGCTGTGATATCACTACACTTTTCTGTATCTTGATAAACATTGAACCCTTTATTTTTTCACTCACTTTATAATGATAGTGTGATATATGTGTTTTCTTTTACAGTGCCTTGAGTTTAAATTAATTCATATTAGGAGTTTGCTAAGGGATCAGTAAAATCTGGAAACATACAGGCAAGTGAACTTGAGGAGATAGAACTTAATTAGAAGATAAATGCTTCAATAAAATGGTAAACATAAAATATGTAATAACTTACATATAATAAGGGAATAATTCATGATACAAACGGATTCAAAAAGCATGTTATTCATCTTGAAGTGCAGGTTTACTTAAAGTTGTTTATTTTATTCCAATGGAGGTTGTTTTAATAATATATTTGCTATAGGAGGCAGCACACTTTAATTTAAAGTCAGTGACCTTTATACCCAAAATGTAGATGTTAATTTGACCTAATATCTAATCTCACTCAATTTGATAGCAACAAAAAATGCAGTAACTCTCACTGCAGTGCAGTGGCTGCCCTCCACAGCTACAGACTCAGCTTCCCTGCATATTTTACTACACATCACAGTGAGAATCACTGAAGTTCCTCTTCTTCTTCTAATGAACAAATTCTTACTGTGTAAAGATTTCTTATTTATTAGTTATCCTCTTTATGAGTTTAGATTTTGTTGTATCAATGTATATAATGATGACAAGTTTAAAGAGCAATAATGTAACTTATCCTTTATTACATGCTATAAAAGTCATCATCCTTCCCACTCTGGGTGGGTATGTGTAACCTAAACTTACTACAAATGACAGTTGGCAAAAACCATAATGTAGTCTCATCTTCATTCTGACCGGTTTGGTAAAGCTACCTAAAATTGACAGTAAAGAACTTTATTAGCATCATCATTAGACCATTGTTATTAAAACCAGAAGGCACAATTCTAGAAATTGCTAAAAAGGGAAGAATGTATATTTTCTACCAAGAGTTATTTTACTAATCTGTGTTAACTCAGTGTATTAATTGCCTGTAGTGGAGCGATTTATTACGATGATAAAATGTGTTAGAAGCCATAAGGTGGACCAATCAACTTACCTATGAATCTTCAAATCTTCTTCTGTGCAGCCTCTACTCCGCAGCTAAACTCTCTAGGTCCCTACTCAGAGGCACTGACCCACTTTCTCACTGTCCACCTCCTCCCCCTACATAACTTATCAACGTTCTCCTTAGCAGACAGGTTCACATTATCCTTTTTCTGAAATGTAGACTCTCATAACAAGATAAATGTTTCAGTAATTATTCAATATCTGCGGAATGGTACATCCTAGAAACATTGCAAAAGTGTTTTAATCATTTTAGAAAAAAATAACCTACATTTAATGTTACCCCCTGGCTCCCTTGTATTTGATTGATATTTATAAACCATTTTGAGACCTAGAATTAATCTTACGACTTGGTTACTTATTGATTATGTTTTAGCTATATTGAGGTGCATTTCAAGCATCTTCACTTTATCCTTGATCATGAATTGCCAAAACATATATGACATCAATTCTGAACTGCAGAAGAATGTTCAGGACTATAGGAACATGTATTTATGGAAACATGTGGCTACATCTCTCCCAGGTCAGTGTAATTAGAATGTATTATGTGTTACAGTTGAAAGAAAACATACTAATGTTTAATATGCTGATCCAGGGTTTTTACTATTTTAGGTATGCCAGGTGTATATATATATATAATAGTATGTATATATTATAAATGTGTATATATATATATATATATATATATATATATATATATATATATATATATATATACATATATATACACACACACACATACATGTACTATATACTGTGAACATTATGAATGCCTGTTAAATTATATTTATCTAGAGGTTTGCAGCTTTGTAACAATTTCACATTTTATATTTAATATATAAGAAATTACAAAATTTATGGGCTTTCATAAAGTACATAGTTTTGTTTTGAGGATTAAAAAAAAAATCACTGAAAAACATTGTGCTAGATACAGCAACAAATAAAAGTACCTATTGATTTCAGTTGAGTGTAGAAGGTGAAACATCAGAAAATGTTCTGAATTGCTTTAGAAGAAATACTTAAAACTGCTGCCTCCAGAGGGAGAGAAATCATTGAAAGTGATGAAATCATTATGCACAGTTGTTCTGAGAGGAAATGTGTAAGACAAACAAAGTTAAGAATGTTGCATCTCAGCAGTGCAGAATGATAGCAGGTGTGCGATTTTTTTTATTATCCAGAAGAAGAACAAGGAGATTTGATCTTTATTGTCTATGTAACTGTCTTTGTAAGGAAGAACTGCCTTTTTTGCACTGCTGTAGAGAAATGGTGAAATAGTGAAAGACTATCTGGTTTAACATAAACCACCTGCTGAATCTCTAGTGTGTGGAACCTCAACAAACTCTTGAGTAATTTTTGAAAGAAATAGTTTTTGGCTTTAGATATCATTCAACGAATACCAAATTTACATGAAAACAAACATAACAACTTTGTTTCTTATTCTTTGAATAACAAAATAGATGCAAAATGAATGAATAAAGGAATAAAAAAAAGGAGTATTGCAAGACTGGACTATTCCCAATTCTGGGAATAGGTATAGTTAGTAAATATACAGTAATACTGTATATGTATATATGCTGTATTGAAGATAATAAGAACAATGTAAATACTTCTGCAGGTGAAATTATATAGTTGCTGAATACACAATAACACGGTAAGTACTTTTTTTTATCATGCAGATCTGAGGATTCCAATAGCAAAGTAATTATGTTTGCAGATTATAGATTTCAACTAGTAAGTGCACATAAACAAGGTAATTAATTTGCACAGTTCTTATAATGCATGATTGGTGATCACAGATGCAAGGCAAGTGTTTATGCAGTTCAAGGGTTGCAGATCATAAATGCGCAGAAACAAGATTTTCTTGTTTTATAGGTAATGAATGAAATGGTAAAGATTCACCAATTTAGGAATGGATAGTCTTTCCAGGACAAGTCTTCTACTTTGGGATATAACAGAATAGATTTGGTTTTGAATGTGTATATCTGTTATTATTCACTAGCAGTTCAGCTAGTGGTCCAGATCCAGAAATCAATATAACAAAGACGAACGCCGTGTTGGCATTTCAGTCTAGATCAAGTAGCGTGAGTCAGTTACTTCTGGCTTTCTCTGAAAAATGTACGTAATAAGCCATAATAAGCTATATCAGAATAATTATTTATCTGATTCTATGAATGTAGTAGTGGGTTCTTTAATTGTGATTAATATTTTTTAATATATTGGGCAACATACTATTCAGAAGTTTAGCTGGGACATTATTTATCTCATAAGATAATATAAAAGGAACTATGGGCTTTTTGCTAGGATAAGAGCCATTCCAAAAACACTGAGGACCACATCCGGTCCATGGGTCGCAAGAAAAATAAAATTCGGAAACATTTTTTCAACCCATTTGTCCGAGAGAAAGAAAACAAGCTTATTTCACACTTTACCATGTAAAGTGTCAGAATACTTTTATATATAAAACACAAATGTGTTTTTTGTTAACATCACTGTACCTTATAACAAAAAGGTTCCGCATTTTACAGCTGTGAGCTACTAACAGCACATCCATTATTTAAATAGAGAAATAAAAGTGTATGGTTTGTTTAAATGAGAGAAACATACAAAAATATTTCTGCATTTACTGCAGGATATGACTGTGCCTTATAAATAAATAGTATGTACTTAGTAAGCTTTAGTGATAAGTAGCATTACATAACTGTTTTTATCTTGTATGTGAGATACTGGTATTCCTCCTCAAATTGCTGTGCTTCACATACTGCCAACAATTGCAATCCAGAAAAACTAAAATAGACTCACCACTTGGCATGCTCTGAATTCCTGCTTAGTTGCTTGGGGGAAATTATACTTTTTGTTAGTTCCCAGCTCCACACATGGATATGAGGAAAAGATTATTTATAACAAAAAAGAAACTTCCACAAATCAACACATTTATAATACTATTGCTTCCAACTATAGCTCTAAATCTGGACTTGAGTCATATCATTGAATGAAAAAAATAACTTTACTTTGCAAGTGTACAGTAATGTCAAATGTGGAAAAAATGCTCTAGATTGTAAGCTTGCAAGCAGGGCTCTCTACCTCATGTATCAGTCTGTTCTTGTTCATATAACTTAGCATGTAACACCACCCTCCCCCTTCATGCTCTTTACCCAATGCTACATAAATTGTTCTTGGCATTATATAAATAAATGTTAATGTAATGTAAATGTAAAGTCAGAATGGGTAAAAGAAAAAAGTTGGTCACACCAAGTAATGATTTGATTTGGATTTTTATTCTGTCCAATTACTTGTTAATTGATAAAAATAAACTATTAACATTCTTACTTTTGCACAGTACTGTAGAACCAGAGAGCTAGAAAATAATAATAACCACCTACTTAATATTGTGTAGGTCCCCTTTTGACTCCAAAACTGCCCTGACCTGTCGAGGCATAGACTCCACTAGACCTCTGAAGGTGTGCTGTGGTATCTGGCACCAAGACATTAGCAGCAGATCCTTTAAGTCCTGTAAGTTGTGAGGTGGGGCCACCATGGATGTCCAGCACATCCCACATTTTTTCATTTTACCTACCTATATTATCTATCTTTAATATATATATAGATATATATTTATTGATTATTGTAATGGGGCCTAAGCGCCTCCCTGTAACTGGTGCCTTTTGAGTATCTTTTGCTTGTTTTTAGTGGTCCTGCTGCTAGGTTTCCACATACCTTTTCCTACTTCACCCACTTAAATGGTCCACCATTAGCTCTTTCTCTAATACTTGTAGAAGAAAATGATTAGAAAAAAGTAATACTTTCATGCCTGCAATAGCTGCCACCAGTGGCATGTAACTAGGACTTCTCCGGTCTTCCATAACCCTTACTAACCTCATGCAGTTGGTCCTCATTGTATCTGTCGGCGGACGGCATGGTTTGGCGGATCTGGTCTCTCGCACATATGTGCCCTGAGTGGTCCTTATTGCGTGCACACGCCAAGCCACCCTGAAGCTAAGCACGCACCATTCGCTCAGCCGTATCTCCATGGTAACTGGACTGGGCTGAGACCATCCTTGTCTCTATTATTAAACTTTCCTTTTCCTCCCAAATGATGCTCAGTTATTGTGCTCTCAGAGTGTTTGCTAACTGATATCCTGTATTCTGTTCTGTTCCTTACTCTTGACCTTTGGCTTATCCTGGACTTTCTGTATTTCTCACTGAGCTGTGGCTTTCACTGGAATTTGTGTATGTCTAGCTTCCTGGACCTGTATTCCCTGCTTTGTGTGGTGTATCACCAAACTGTATGAATTATGTACACATACATAATTACCATGTCAAAGGGTAAAGCTTATGCCCCTGTAAGAAAGATTTACATGAGCTTGGTCACATGACCAGTGGTCACCATTAGTTTGATGACAGAATGTCACCACACTTTTGGATTATGATATGCAGCCCAAGTCCTGCACCACTGTTTCTCATTATTTCATCTCATCTTCATTATCATCTGTATAATGAGTCCTGCACCAGTGTTACCCAGTTTGCTGGCTACATCTATACTGTTCCTGGCATCCTGAGTCATGCACCAGTGTTTCTCAGAATTTCATCTCATCTTCATTCTCATCTGTTTCCTGAGTCTTGCACCAGTGGGTTCCAATTCTAAACTGTAGGATGCACTGGAGAGGCTAATATATACAATGTATTTGTCATGGAAAAGAGTATTCCAGTCAATATGGAAACCCTGGACCTCCTCTTTCCATAATCAAGGAATCCATCTGCTTAACAGTTGCTTGTGAGAGTGCAACTTCTTCTTCTGGTTTTCTTCTCCCTCTTTTCCCCTATTAGTTTTCTTACATCCTCCTTGTTCTTTTCCCCTAAACCTTTAATTTCTCTACTATCTTGACAGCAATGCCAGCTAGCTTAGCAGTATTCCTACACCTGGAGCCGTTTACCTTGTCAAGACTTCAAAAGTAACAAGAAGCAACAATATAAAATATAGAAAAATATCAATGTTTGTTATTGCACGTATGTTTACAACTGCACAATATATGATGAGTAAAAAATATGCATCTGTCTTGGTTGGTACCCTAAACAATATATATGATATATTGTACTTCAAGGCACATCATGACTATTCTTCTCCTTTTGAAAATGTGTATCTGTTTTTACTGTTTGTGACTATGTCTTATTTTTCATCTTAGTGAACACCTGTAAACCAAATATAACATGGTCAACATTGAATCTTTGAGACAATGTTCTGGTTAACAAGATAAGAGTGAGCAATTTGATTACACAATAAAGCTTGTTTTTTCAATAGAAAGTAATGTAATCTACAAACATTTGATTCTGTAGTTGGCAAACAACATACCTGAGGCATTTGTTTAATTAAACAATATTAATGGAAATATGAACAAGCATCAAAATCAACTTGCCTTCTGTCTGAAATTATATTCCCATACTAGCAGGAACAGAGTTACTCTGTGTCAGTGTGTTTATAAGTAAATGCAAATGACATATGGGTGAGTTGTAAAACAACCCTCCCACCTATACACTTTCCTCTGTCTTTTTTTATCCGCATACAAATACTTGGCTAAAATTATTCACTTACCGCCTTTGCCTACAATGATCTCAGTAACTACTCTATGTCCCATTATATAACTACTGTTCCTTTGAATTTTTTTAGGTTGCTGTATAATGACACTGTGCATGTTTAGTGACTGTTTTGCACTATTCATGAAGGAGAAGAATTTAAGGTGGTCCGCGGCAGTCACGATATCACAACATTGCACAGTTTTCATCACTAAGACCACAGGAAAGTTGGTAAGTATTTATATACCTGGCTATTTCAGGTAAAATATCCTGTTGTTCTTGAGTAAAAGGTAATATACTATTTAAATAATTAGACTCTTACTAAAGAGCTAGAAAGACACTAAAACATTTTAATGTACTATAACACTTCAAAATGAACCTTTTTAAAACAAATCAATACTTGCCTTAATTTGGGAGAATTCCTAGATTGTACTATTATTATAACCTAAAGTCATGATTTATAAAGACAGAGAGGAGAGTATTATGCATAACTATTTCTTTATTTCCCTAAGCAGCAAAGAAGAGAATGAAAATCAAACTAATCAGAACATACCGTAACTCCCCTTCCATGTATAATCCAGTGTCACCATAAACCCTTCCTCTTTGTTAGGTGAAAAAATGTAAACATCAACATGTATCAATTTCCGGAAACAGTCCACCACAACTAGTGATCACAGCAGAGCCACAAACAGACCCAGCTGCATACCACAAATCCTCCTGCTAGGAGTTCTAGGCAATTGACATGGAGATCTGCCTCTATGACCATTTGTCGCCCTGTAGAGGTAGGCCCGCATTGCATGCCCCAAACATTTTGGGGTTGTAATGAAGATCACTCTGCTATTCCAGGCATCTATGTGGTGAAGCCACCAAGACTCAAAGACCCATGGGTCTAAGGTCAGTGTACCCAAAACATAAAAGTCTGTGCCTGACACCTGTATGGGAAGAAAGGTGAGTTTGGTAGGTATTACCATAGGTGCGCTGTGAACGGTAAGATCCATGGGACCCACAGTTCTGCCAGGGGAGGCCATGTTGTGGGAAGAAACCCAAAGAAGCTTGCTTGGTGTCCTGGGGACCAGCTTCAGCTCAATCATATTTACCAGCTTTGGCTCAATATTCAACAAAATGGCTGTACACCACTTAGTTTGTCCAGGGTCATGTTGGCATTACCAATCAACCAAATAAGCCTCTGTATCCTGATCTTCATAGTAGGTATGTCTAATTGGGAATCACAAGATAATGCAGATTTGACAATCTCGAATAACTTTGTGCATAGCCTTAAAATATCTAGGGTTTTGTCCTGGCAGTTGCAAAGGGAAAAGTTCCAGCCCCACTTCCCTAAGAACTGAGCAATCTTGGGCTGCAACTATCAGCCATGGGCATTTGGCACTGAGTTTGTTCCAGGTCAAGGGGTTTATGGAGCCTGAGGGACAGATATTTGGGAATATGGTTGGAGGGAAAAAACACTCAGCAGAGCGAATATGGGAAGGTGTCCAAGTCAAACAGGGATTCACCCTGGGGAACAAGCAGGATGGATGCATCCATCTGTGGGAAGGGGTTCCCTGATGCAGAAATCTGAGGGCTATCAATCTAAAATTCATCAAGGGGTCAGTGTTTTCCAACTTGCCAGAAACAACCTCTGCTTCAGATTCTGAAGAATCCTGTGAGGATTTTGCCTTTTTTTCACTTGTGCACCACTTTTGCCATGTTTCAAACTCTCTTAAGTGGCGTAACCATGGTCTCTGTGGCTGGACGAACTGTGCATGTTTTTTATGTTTTGCAAGCTGTAAAGGACTTGTGGAATATCTTCCTGGAAGCCTTGTGGTATCAGCTAGATTGTCCTTAGTCCTGAAGAAAGTGGGGTCTTCAGGAGCAGAAGTCATGTGAGGGGAAGGCTCTCCAGTAACATGTGGGTCAGGGCTGTGCATAATGGGTGCTGCAGCACATTAACAGTGAAAGTGACAAACAGCAGGCACTTAGGGTGGGCAGTATATGCAGTGGGAGATTGCTATGAGCAAATACAGAGGCTGACCTAATACCAGCAGCGGTGATAGTATGAACCCAGGGAGAAACAGGGAGCACTATGAAAGAAGGAGGCTGTAGGTGGATCCACAGTATCAACCACACGCTTAAATGAGTGTCTACAACAAAATGGCCATTGCCAAGTAAGGCTCCAGGAGAATGTCCAAAATACAGCTGAATATGCAGCCAAAATACAGAGGTCGGAGTTAGTAAAAGCAATACTGGAAGGGGAAAAGGAGGTAAATGGCAGTATAAAGATGGTGGGGAAGAGAGTAAAGGGGGCACAACTGACTGCAAAATGGAAGGAAGAAAAATGGGAAAATAAAAAGTATGGTAAAAGAAGTACATATGTATGATTAGTAAACACAGGTAGGATAGTGCTATATCAGCATCAATAAAATACAACTAACAATAAGCAGTGCAAGTAGACACCTAACAGATATATGAGATGTGATACTTAACTGAGGGAGCAGCAAAGAAAGAGGGATGGTTTCTGGTGACAAAGGATTTTACAGGGGAGGGAAGGGGGATTATGATGCATTCTAATTGGTTAAATTGTTATTCATTTTCTTCTTTGCTGCTAATAGAAATAAAGAAAGAGCTATGCATAATAGAAGCCTCTGTATTCATAAATTACACTGTGTACTACATTGGTTAGGCAGTAGTGATTTTAAAAAAATGCAATTTATAAGGACATTCATAAAATAGAAGGAAGTCTTACAAATGGGAACATTTTATATATCTTTACAGAGACAACCTTGAAATGTTAAACTCAAAATACAAATACCTTGAGGGTTCCAAGTGTACCTTTGCTATAAAAATATCAGGATATTAAAAAATGAAATATATCAAAGTTTTTAAAGTTCAAGGATGCATTTCCCATAAGAATGCTTCATAATACTGTGTGTTCCAATTTTATAAAGGAAATAATAATGATAAATAGTATTAATAATAAGGTAATATTCACCTACTGTGCGGTCATAGATAAATGTTGGTCCTTCAAGTTCCATCAGTGCACCATTGTTATGTATATGTTATTCTGGCTGGTGGATTAATTTACAAGGGATTGAAAGTCATTTAAATCTTGTTTGTGTCACATGTGTATAACATAATATTGAAATGTTTCATTTCCAAGGACCGAACTATGGGAAGAGAGCTATATACATTTCTTGCAGTGGCTTACTTATGTTCTCTGGTTGACTGAGGAGAGGACCAAACATCATTGAGTGAGGTGCTTATGGTGATTGGTTAGCCCTCAGTGGTACTGTAACAGTGAATCCCTGCATCTTTACTTCAGTGGAATGATTTGAAAATCACCTGCTTATGTCTACTTTAAAAATGAACAAGTCTGGGAAAATGAACATAAAGAAATGGGTACTGCAACAGAAGCCTAGACATTTATAAAAATGCAGCCTACTGAATCTCAATGTTATGATTAAAGTAATGGTCATGCACTCTCGTTAACCCTTGAATCCCAAAGGATGTGCCAAATGAAATGTACTGTTCATGCCTCACATTCCAATACAAAGTTATCCATGCTTCAATCCAGTTGTATTTGTTTCTTGATTAAGCTGTGTAAATCCATAAGAGCTGACCTGGTGGCATGCCCTGGAGACTGAGCAGAGCAATCATTCATCTCAAACTGTCATACCTGCAGATGCCTCTATAATTAAAAGAAGCACAGTGTAAAATAATACTATGCATCAGAAGATGTTTTAAAATGATATTTTAAGTAATTTATTTTCTTTTAACCCTAAGGATCTTAGATGTTGCTCATCATCTAGGACAGTTGGCCAACTAAGCACCATGGCATGTGTAGCTCCCAAATGACGGTAGTGAGAAGGTTAGCCATCACTGATCTAGAATGGCAATAAACTATTTTTTAAAGTTTTGAAAATAGAGAGCACATGCCACCATCATTTATGCAAACATAGTCGTTGAAAAAGAATCCCAAGAGTCCCATAATAGGAGTTATAGTCCATATTTAGTCACAAAATGCACGTCAATAGTGGTTAAAATAAAAATCTTTAATTATTTGATAATTACATTTTCCCTTAAACCTCTGTTGGGTGGTATGCATATATTCTAATAATTTGGCTAGCATAAACTATCTACAGTGGATATAAAAAGTCTACACACCCCTGTTAAAATGTCAGGTTTCTGTGCTGTAAAAAAATGAGACAAAGATAAATCATTTCAGAACTTTTTGCGCCTTTAATGTGACCTATAAACTGTACAACTCAATTGAAAAACAAACTGAAATCTTTAAGGTAGAGGAAAGAAAAAATATAAAAATAAAATAATGTGGTTGCATAAGTGTGCACACCCTCTTATAAATGGGGATGTAGCTGTGTTCAGAATTAAGCAATCACATTCCAAATCATGTTAAATAGGAATCAGCATACACCTGCCATCATTTAAAGTGCCTCTGATTAACCTCAAATAAAGTTCAGCCGCTCTAGTTGGTCTTTCCTGAAATTTTCTTAGTCGCATCCCACAGCAAAAGCCATGGTCCACAGAGAGCTTCCAAAGCATCAGAGGGATCTCATTGTTGTGCAATGCATCCGCACAGTGCTTGACAAAAATGACCTTATTATTCTTGTCTTTATTGGTCTGCATCACTGTAGTGGAGCATGGTCTGCTATAGTGACAAGGATAAAAGAGCTGCACAACAGAACATATACATCTCTACCACTGCATAGTTTTGCTGTCTTGGCATCGGTTTGTTTATGTAAGAATGCTACTTGAAATTCGGAGCTACAAAAGGTAGTAGGCGGTACCTACATAAAGCTGTACACAAGACTGTAAAAGCTTTTTCCGCATCATCATTCCATCTCACTGCATCAGATACCTGTGCTTTAATCAAGTCAGTGAGAGGGGCAGCTCTGGGTTACAAAGTGGGGAATGAGTATCTGTAGTAGCCAACTTTAGAGGGCGTGGCCAATTTTCAATCCCCTTGAGATTGTACCAATCCTCCGAGATATTTGGCCTCCATACAACCAATGGAGCATTTGGCAGGATTAGTTTTCCTTACACTGTATAATACTGCTTCTACCATTTCCAAATTGGAGTCCCAGTCCATGGATCATCATCTAAGTACGCTGAAGAATACCTGGAGTGAGGTGTCAGAGGTTTGTCAATTAACCTTTGAAAGGTTGCTGGGGCTCCATGAAACCCAAAGGATAAAAACTGTATACTACTACAGACCTTCAGGTGTAACATATACAGTATTTTCTTTAGCAAATTGTCCAGCAGGATGTGCCAGTAACCCTTTTAAAAAATCATCTGGCTTAGGACAAAGACTATGGAGCTAAACCATGGCTATTTGACTACTCAATAACTCCTAGCTCTAACATTTTCGCTATTTCCACTTGTATTGCTCCTGTTGTCACCTCAATAATTCTATAGGGCTTTAATTATACCTGGTTCTGTGATAATATCATGGCAGATTTCACTAGTTCTGTCAGGTATAGTAGAAAATACATCTTTATTTCTTGATATCATTTCTTTAGCTTCCTTTTGGTTTTCAGAGTTGAGATCAGCAAATATTATAACCTCTGAGAATAAAAGATTTGTCTACCACAGCCATGCAGCTTTTCCTTTACTTTAGGGCTTTAGCAGGTTTATATGTTAAATCTGTGCAATTTATCGATGATCAGGTTGTCTAACTTTATAGGTTACTGGCCCTACTTATTCAATAACCTTGTATGCCCTTGCCGATGAGACCAGAGTTTGCTCTAAGCTGTGGGAACAAGGACCATCACTTAATCACCAGATTGTAAGGACTCTACTGCTGCATGATGGTTAGAGATAACCTGTTGGCTATTTTGAGCTTCTTCTAGATATTGATTAACTATGGGAGAAATAAGAAGCTCTAAAGGGAAAAATCTACACCACACTGGGGAAAATCCCAAATATCAAACAGTAAGTACGGTAGGAGAGTGTGACAATGTTTAGTATCGCAACCTACAACTTTGCGCAATATGTGTTTTAGGATTCTATTGGATCTTTCTACTAGCCTATCGGTTTGATGGTGGACATGCTTTTCGCCCATATTACAACTCTCCCCAAACCTAGTAAACCTCCAAATATATGCCAAAATTGTAGGCCCATCTCATTACTCAACTGCAACTCCAAACTCTACTCCAAAATCAGGTTAAGCCACATTCTACTTGTTACCTCTGACACAACTTCCTTGGGTATCCATGTGGTCACAATTCTCTATACTCCCTTGCATCTGAGGGATTCTGCACATCTGCCCGCCGCATTAATTTTGGTCTCCAATATGGCCGCCGCATGCAGCTTTGTCTCCAGTATGGCCGCCACTTGCATTTTGGTCTCCGATATGGCCACTGCATGCATTTTGGTCTCCAATATGACTGCCACTGCTTTTTTGAATACCGTATTTGCTCGAATATAAGACAAGGTTTTTTTCACAGCAAATGCTCTGAAAAATACCCCTTGTCTTACATTCGAGGTCGTCTTATAGTCTGACCTCAAATCGAGGTCAGACTATAAGACAGGGATCCAGGTCCCCCGCAGAGCTGCATCCGGCTTCATCATAAAAGTCCCGGCGGAAGTGCCAGGCAACAGTGGGGGATGTCTTGCGTATTGTGCAAACATCCTCTGGCTGCCTCCACTGGAGACCAGGGAGGTTTGGGCAGCCGGGGGATGTCTGCACTGATAGTGCAGACATCCTCCATGCTCCCTGACACTTCCGTCTATTATAACGGACCGGCTGTCCGTCATAATAGACGGAAGTGACGGGCAGCATGGAGGATTTCTGCACATATCGTGCAGACATCCCCCGGCTGCCCCCACTAGCCACCAGGGAGAGACAAGGTGTGGGGGAGGGAGGGGGGGACAGAGAGAAACAAGGGGAGGGAGGGGGAAGAGACAGAGACAAGGGGAGGGATGAGGGGAAGAGACAGAGACAAGGGGAGGCAGGGGGAGACAAAGTGAGACACAAAGGGAGGGGGAGAGAGAGACAAAGGGAGGGGGTAAGAGACAAGGGGAGGGGGAGTCAAAGAGAGACACAAAGGGAGGGGAGGGAGACACACAAAGGGAGGGGGAGAGAGATAAAGCTGGGGGAGAGACAGACAACACTAACGGGGGGAGAGAGACAATGCGGGGGGGAGAGAGGCAAAGCTTGGGGGAGGGGAAAGAGAGAGGCAGCATTGGCACATAAAAGGTAATAAAAACAAGAAATGCATTTTTTGATATCATAATTTTTATTAAAAAGCAATTTACATGTGAATATATACAAGCTGAACTTTTTTCCTATAGGGTAGTCTTATATTCAGGCTTTTAGTTTTTTTTCCTAAAGGAATATCCAAAGTTTGGAGGGTCGTCTTATAATCGAGCAAATATGGTAAATAGCTACCAGACATATGTCCATGTGCTGGATGCTGATTCGAGGCAGAGGAAGAAAACGAAATGCATCCCTGTTGGCGTCCCTTTCTTTGAAGCTACCTAGCCAGGTTTAAGCCTTCCATATTTCGGCACATCCTTGCAGCGGGAATTTAAGTAGGTGAAAATGATTTTGATTACCGTTTGCTTTTACCTGTCTATTTTTGGATATTTGATTCATGTATGCATTTCCCTGAGGAGATTTAATTGTCTATTCAGGTGCATTTCCACATTATACATTTTACTCGTGTATTATTTCTTGTATATGTATTTAGTTTTTTATATATATTTATTGTCTGTTTAGAATATTTATTTGTTTATTAAACATTTATATTTTATTAAGACTTATATTTGTGTGTGTGCTTTTATTGCGGTATTCATTATTACAACTTACTTTATGCTGTCAACTATTTAGCGCTGTCTATTTAGCTATTTACTTGTACTCTTTCCCTTCACTGGTGCTTCACTGTGTTATTCTAGCACTAGACTAGACTAGCAGCTATTTTCCATTTATGTGATCTATCTCAAGAGTTTCCATTGGAATCTATGAAGTACGCTCAGCAAACTAGTTACTACTACATTTTATACATATTATATTATTTTGGGGTTTGTATTTATTTATTTATTTCCATTTTTTCTGTCTTTTCTTTTGGTGGTGGTTAAATTTGTTACCACTTTACTACTGGTCATAATTAAATAAATATACTACATATATAATAGTAGGCGCTGTGTACCATTTTTCTCTTCTATAATTACAGAAATCCACTCACAACTACAACTTGACTGCACCTATGAAAAAAGCTGTCCAACAACATAGATTAATACAACAAAATGAATGGATCTACTGCTATGAAACTATGATCAACAGCCAATGAGAAATATGCAAGTAAACACTCTAATAGCCCCGTTAATCCCTACTACTAATAAAAGAAAAGTATTTTCTTCTCCTCTTTCTCCTCTCTAAACTTTAATATGTTTTAATGCATGCATGTCCTTTCTTAATTTTTTCCATTTAATTGTGTTTTTAAATTCACATGCGTTACCATAATTAAATTAAAGAGAAACTATCGTACAATACATGATACCAAATTACACCTACTGATATTGTAACTTTTCTACTCAATGATTAATACGTATACTACTGCCTAGATTGCAAACGTCTTGGTAAAGCCAGAGGAGGCATAACTACTTGTGTTAATAAACAAAAAGCATGATATCCTTCCCTGAGTGGAGGAATAATCATTACTACATCACTATCAAGCAATAAAGTACCCTCAATATGCCATCCCAGCATGCAATGGGAAATGGAATGTGTCTTAGCATTACTTACAGACTTGCCCACCTGCGGGGAAAAAACACAAAGCAGGTTGACCTTTCTTAAAGTCCACCTCATCATGAACAAGTTCCTCAAATGCTGCCACACAGAAAATTGTGCAAGCTTATTACTGCCAAGCATTCAATTTTGTGAAATCATCCTCAACGTATCAGGCCAACAAATGGATTTACCGGATTGCCAAATGACAAACAGGATGATAGGTCTGGTCATGCTGACCAAACTCTATATAGGAAATAACTCATGCTCAAACAGAATACATTTAATTAGGACATGTCAAGCTACAAATATTATTGTATACTTCCCAGCGGAGACCACGAAATATCATTAAATGACATGTTGTGCTCAATAGCAAGGGAAAAAAGAAACTTACAGGAACAGAATTCATTGTTGTAACAACACAATGATAACACTGAACATCTGTCACCTAACCGTGATGTCTTCAAATAGTTCTGAAACCAGCAGTCATGACTGAAGGTAAACAAGCTAAAGCTAAAATTTGCAAAAATGTCACTCACAGAGGCACGTTTCACTGGTACTGATTACTGAGCTTGAAATAAATCCTCATCCACAATGTTACATGCAGCAGATTACATGATCCATCAACACAGATGTTCAAAACACAGTGTTGAAGGGAATCATGAAATGTATATTATAAAGGGAATTCAATTAAACACAATATTGACTTAAGCCACAAAGGGCAATAAATGTAAAGGTAAAACGTATCTATGCTCTGTTTCATATCTATGGAGAGTATAATTTATGAGAGTGTTTGAAAATGTAGTTTATTTTACATAGGCCTCTGCATTTTACCATGTGGCCTACAGGGCATCGAGGTGCGGCCAGCGTGACTCTACACCAGTAGCTGCACCCCCAACTTAAGACTGAGTGCTGCAGTGCACATAACCCCTCATCTACCCTGCACGTAGGGTCATGCGCAAGGGTCAGAGGGAGGGAAGAAGTGCACCGAAGAATTGACTATAGCGCTGAGGAAGGTCCCACCTGGAGCCCACTGGCCCATTTTAAAAAAACAAAAGAAAATACAGGACCCAGCACTCTGTGCAAAGTGATAATTGTATTCACACGTAGGCGCAGGGTTGAAACGTCGCCTGCGTGTTAATAAAATTCTCACTTTGCACAGAGTGCTGGGTCCTGTATTTTCTTTTGTGGACTTTGGAGATATGGGCGACACCTTGGAACCTTGGTACCTATTTGCTTCTTTTGTGCGGATCTGAATCAATTACGTTGTCATTTTAAAAGTGTAAGTGTGACTCTGTGGGTGTGTGTAAGTGTGACTCTGGGTGTAAGTGGGACTCTGTGTGTGTGTGTGTGTGTGTGTGTGTGTGTAAGTGTGACTCGGTAAGTGTAAGTGTGATTGTGTGTGTGTATGTATTTGTGTGAGTGTGGCTGTGTGTGTAGGTGTGCATTTGTATGTACTTAATGTGAAGTTTTTTCTTTTATTTTGATTTTTATTGCAGTGGAGTCTGTGAAACACACACACTGCACATTACTGTGAGTTGTATTGCTGTGGAGTCTGTGATATTCTCACACACTGCACATTATTGTGAAATATTTTTACATTACTATTTAGCACTAAAATTCTCCATCACCCTTATCTCAAATGTTTTGGTAAAGCAGAAAATAAAGTCTGCACAATCACCAGTTACCAGCCCAGGAGTATACCTTAATACAAACCTTTGCAGAAACATTTAATTTATGCAGACATAGCACTTTTTTTTTTTGTAACTCTCTTGTATTTTTTAAATGTGGGATTAATCTCAGAGTTTGGGCAGCAGGTCAGCTCAAATAGTGTTTCCCCCTCCCCCCAAAAAAATAATAATATATAGTTACACCGAAATTGTTCCTGCAAATGATTCATTGGATTTCATGTTGTGTGTATGTGGGTATATTGTAAACAAAGCAGAATTCTACATTGCCGTTCAAATGACCATGTATCCAAAATGTTAAACGCTTCAAAACCTAAAAAAACTAGTCATTGACAAATATGTCAAAACCTTTTAAAAGGTATAAAACATTTACTAAATCAATTTTGCCCTTTAGATTCTGCTTCTAAAACCCACCCACATGCATACAAGTAATGCCAGTATAGTAATCCACTAGAGATTGTAAACAGATGCTTACTGTCATGGACAGGGCTATCGGCCGAGCCGTGACGTGGGAGTAAGGGTGTGAAAGGGGCTAAATGGCACTTACCCTACAGGGCACAAAGCAACCACCACGACCCCCCAACAGTCACTCCAAAAACTCCTAGCTAAAAGAACAAAAAGCTGCCACCACTAAGATTTATGGGCGTCTTTAGTTACCCCAAAAACACAGTAAAAATGCAGTATACACACAAACCCTTAGTGAACAAATATCTAGCAAATTTACCCCTTAGCAACGTGATATAAAAAGGCTACCTCTAGGCTGAATTCGATTAGAGAACAAGAGACAGAACTGATTAATAATATTTAATCTGAGTAAAATAAGTCACAGCGCTGTTACACAAAAATGTAGATAAAAAGAGACATAGACATAAATGCAAGAACATAAACAGTTTAAAATAAAAAGGACAAAACAGAAATTATCATACCATAGGGGGTTCCTGGAGTCTAGTGTTGTTATGGATTTTGATGGTAAAAATGACTCTCTCATTATCCCTTGCACACCACTATATCCCCCTCTGTCCCTAGCTAAGACAGCCCCACTTTGTCACCTGAAAAGAGGATGGGCATAAGAATCCTGAAGGCGGGGTCATAACTCCTAAACATTTGCCTTACAACACAAAATATGTAATAGAAGGTTCCCTGCGCGTGGCATAATTATGACACCAGGCTCATCTTAATACCCTGTTCCAGCCGGTCTGTTTAAGATCACACATGATATGTATGCACCTAGCCCAAAGGCCATATTTTCATATCTCCCATGCCATCCACCACCTCCTAGTACTGTTTGATGTCCCTCAAAAGCCTGGACCATGCTGGTTTCAAATATATATTAATTATGAACCTCATCCCAACCTGTGTCCAGATACAGCAATTTCTAGAACTATGTGGGCATTTGTTTCTGATCTCTGGGCCAAACGTATCCTGGGACCCCCCAGGGTTGGTTGATGCCACAATGTCTGATTTTGGTACTGGACTACAGGATGCTACAATTACCAACAAACAGATAACACCTTAGTGTGAGTTTGCCTGGGATGGATATGCGTAGGCCCATTTGCTTGTACCTAGAAGATGTTAATTAGTAATTAGTCTATAAAGGAACTTATTAGACAATAGGACTCCAGAACACACACCATAGAATATGAAAACACACACCACAGAATATGAAATACAGGACCTGTATAGGCCCAAATCATGCCTTAGCATGACACTTACATATTATAGAGTCTGTCTGTATGCAGCTCAGAGACAAGTAGCAATATTGTGGTAATGAAAGGGTTTCTTCATTTTCAAAATGGGATGTCAGAGTGGCCATGATAATAATATGGAGTGTGGTCTGGCACAGTGCAATGTTATTTAAGGAACAGTAAATTGAAGATAACATAAGAACTCATTTGTTCTAATGTAAGAGGTAAGAAGATTTTAATGGTCGTGGGCTGCATGATTACTGTAATTTATATACATTATACAGCATTTGTCCAAACAGTATCTTTCCTTAAGAGTAATAAAGGATTTTAACTCTAGACATCTGTCTCCATGTCATGATACAGAAACACTTTAAGGTTTAACACATATCTATAGCAAAATCCTCTTAAAACAACTCAAGCAGAGCAGAACGGACTCTGGAAAAGCTTGTATGTTAAATGTACATTACAATAAATTACTTATTTGTTCTTATAGCTCCAACAATTTATGTAGACCTTGGTAGATAATTTCAAGGACTGATGTAAATATATTTACATGGACAAGAAAAAACCTTGCTTAAAAGCTTGCAATCCTGCCTCTCTGCATGACACGAGAATGGAGCGGATACAATAGGCATTAAAGAAGATTAGAAGAAATATCTCACTTTTTTAATAAGCGGCAAAGTGGGTCTATCACACAGAAAATTTTAACAAGCTATAGAAAGTGGCATGTGGGGGCATACAGTGTGTGGGAAGTGCTCTGGGGTATTATGGCACTGTGGGAAGTTATGTGGGCAGATGTGGATGTGGGGGCATGTAGAATGTGATGTGGGGGCATATATGGATATTGATGATGGGGAATATGGCATGGTGGAAAGTGGAATGGGGCAACATGACAATGTGCAAAATTATGTTGGAAATGCATGGCACTATGAAAAGTGATATGAAGGGAAGTGGCACTGTGTAAAGTGATTAGTCAAATAGATCAAAATAAAAAGTTTTATTGAGCTTGTTCTAAATAAAGCTTATTGTTTTTAATTTATTTGACTACTTTCCATTTCTAAAATCAGAGTCTTACGCCTAACCTAATCCCTAGTTTTGAGGGGTTGTTGGATTTTCTAACATCACCCCCCCAGTGTTTTTTTGGAATCTAAGGAATACCATTTTGTAGAATTGATATAATTAGGTAATTCTTAATGGCTGATGGTTTTATTCCAGGCCACTGACAAAAGATAATAATAGGATATGTTTCTTAATTTAATTGTTAATTATAAGATCATCTCCTTTTGTGGAGGACAAAAATATTTGGTACTATTGTCATACTTTACATGTTTTATTGATTTTTCTAAACTCTCTACTCTAATCTGGATTTATATGTAGAGAAGGATGGAGTGCGTGAATATGCCACCACCGTTTGACTGTACCAATAAACAAAAACGTATTGTTGCTTTTTAACGTTAGCAAAATATATTTTTTTGATATTGATATCAGGGCTAAATCACATTTATCCTGCATACCCCGTTTTACAAATTATCTCTAATGAAGGGTGACAGTTAAGCGGAGTATAATATTGATTACATGTCTGTCCTGATTGTATACTTCCATTTTTACATATTTCTGTGAAAGTAACTAATATTAAAGAGGAGTTGAATACGTTGTTTTGTTTATTTTCATTGTTTTGAGACTTGTTTTTATACATATGCATTAAATATATTTTTTAGAATTATTGGCGCTATCATTTTTTTGAATTGTTTTCAAATTACCTCTGATGTGAACAAAGCAGATTTTTTGTTAAAGGGAAACAACTTTTTTTTTTTTTTTTTAAACTGTGCTTTTATTAGATTTCCTGATCCTGAGCAAATCCGATCTATATCTTTAAAGACACACATAGGTTTACTCATTGCTCTGCCTCTCGCTGCACAAAGACATCCTCCAATTCCGCACAAAACGCTTTGTGGTCACACAATACGTGTCGGGCTTCGGCCCACTTCTCCCTGTGGACTGCAGACATGTGTTTGCTCCGTGGTAGACTTGAAGTCTACAATGGACACCTCTATAAACTAAGGGACATTATAAGAAGCCCTTTCTCTTTCTACATGAACGCTGTCTAGACTGTCCAGAGTAAGAGGTCTCTGGGACCATGTGAATCAGTCTACCACAATAGTGGGAGGTATAATCCCTGTCCATCTCATGCGGAGTAAATTACCCTGTTCCGGATACAAGGTACAAAGAGTACTCATTCTTACAGCTACATTTTATTCTTTTATTATATTCAGTAACCAGAAACTTTTGTAAAAAAAAATATATAAAACTGCCGAGAGCGGAATTTGCCTTTAAAAGAGGCAGATTCCAGATATCTGCTATTTCCCACAATGGTGAAATTGTAGTGACGAAATTCTCAAACCACAATCTGGAATTCATTACACACAAGGATATTATAAAAAGTTTTTCATTTTAAACTAGTTTCAAAAAAATGCTCTGGATACTTGTGACATGTTCTTCTGAACAATGCAAACATGTCAGGAATGCATCAGTAGGACCATAAGAAATACAGAACAAATTGAGCACAATAAAATAAGATTTTTATAGCATAGGGGGAGATGACACAAACATTGGCTATTTTATTAAACAAACCATTGCAAAAAAAATATTTCACAACATTTGAATTCATAGGGTGGCTCATATGTATTCTTAATCCATACTACCCATAAATGTCTGTAGGATATAAGTATCAAACTAAAAGATGCAGTCCAGGGGGGAATGGCTCTGGCTTCTTTCTGTGAAAATAGTTTAATGGAGTATTGAAAGATGCAGAGACTGTTCCCTGAATGAACATCAGATCACTTGGGTACATGTGCAATCATTTGAGATATTTCAGCACATCAGGACCAGCATGAGCTATTGATTGAAGAAAGCAGCATAAGAAAATAATATTTGTGTCTGCCCAGCAAGATAAAAGTTTGGTTAGTAATGTCTTTTTTTATGTGACTAAGTAGATCAGTCTAGGTGATGTTGGTAATAAAAGTAAAGCACATCTTTTGGTAAAATGCTCAGAAAATGTGCTTTAGTTTCCTTTGTGACACCTGTTTCAATCTATTCCAATCCCCTCTTCTCCACTTCAAATTCACTTGCAACTTCGTAGCAGAATAGCCAATTTAATGTGAAAATCTTTTTCCTCTAAAATGATGGAAGGTGTTGTGTGTGCAGCAAATCCCATACTGAAATTGACTTTTAATCTTTTGCAAGCAAGAAAAAAAAAATACCGTATGCGGTTAACCCCACAGAACATGTAACTAGCAAATAATTTCTGTGCAATGGGCCATGTACTCCTATGTAGCTCTTAAAGTGGCCGTTTCAGCTACAAAATACAGCTTTAGACTTGCAATCGTTTATTTTGCTTGTGTAAAAGATAAACTTACCTGAACTTTGCTTCCCTTCACTCCTGAATTACTGCCAAAACATCAAAGCCATAGGCGCTATCGCGTGTGCCAGAAGATAAAGAAAGGAAGGTGCTGGCGCTACTCAGTTACTGATATTATTTAATAATGCAGCTCACTTAAAATGTAGAAAAATACCTCTATTTATTCTACTAAACAAGGATAAAAAAATATTGCCCTTATATTAAGAAATGATTGTGTTCCTTTTTCTTGATGTGTGTTTTGCTATCAGTGTGTGCGCCTACGTAAAAAGCACACTCCTGACTATTTTTGGGAGTCAGTTTTAAATGTGCTTTGGTGTCTCAGAATTGATATGCAAATGCACAAATTTTCTGTGGGAAATGTTTATATGATTTATATGATTATATGAAATATATATATATATATTTCTCTTTTTTTATGCATTTGAAAGCAATTCTGCTAACTGAATGTACAGCTCATTTTCCATAATATTTTCACAGTATAAGCATTGCACAGAAGTGGAAGGCCACGTAGGCAATCATTTTCTGGGTAGTGTGAGAATTTATTGCATTTGTGTTCCTAATTAAGCGGCTATTGTTCACAGTACATCTATTATCTCTTGGTCATGGACCATTTTCTCCATTTCTCTCAACAGCAAAACCAGACAAGTTTGTGTACATGCTACTGATATACTATGCATTAATACACTATACCCTAATTATTTCTTCTTTCTTTATCATTTATGCAGGTAAAACAGGAAAGACAGAATCAAATAAATGGTATTTCAAAGTACACTGTGCCACAATGCCAGTAATATTCCATTTGTTTCTATGGGGATCATGCCACTTTTAGAACATGTCCCGAGAAATTGCTCTTTAAAATTAACTCTGATGCGTTTGTTTGATTGGAATACAGCTTGAGACTCCATTTCATTCAGTTTTAAATGGTAATAGCAAGTATTTGAATCCATCAAACTCATGCTATGCTATAGATAATTTACCATTTTATAGTCTAGAATGATAATACATAATATTCAGAATGCATTCCAAAACAGAGTTGTACTGCCCTTGGGTCTCCTTTCATCTTCTCTAAGTGCTGGCATATGATGTGATTGTTAACATTCCAGGCCACCACATGAAGAGAATTATCTAAAACTGCTGAGGATGCAAATTTCATCGTAAATGAAGCATTCATTCCACACAATAACTGAAGAGTATTACGAAATCTATAATCTGAACGATAGCAGGAATTAACAAAGCATGTGAGGATGTTCTAATGCACAAAACTACACAACAGACCGATTTCAATATCAAGTTGCCAGTGCATGTTGCACATTAAGAGCATTTGCTACTTGTGCACATTCAGATAAACAGAATGCACATGGGTAAAGCACATTAATCTGCATATCATGCTTAATAGAACAATGGACTCTGGTGTTCATTTAACATGGAAAATGTTTTATTTTAATCAAAATTGACTGTTTAAATGAATGGAGTGCTCAAAGGACATAAGGTTCATATAACATATTGATAATCAGGATAATGATAACAGTAATAATATTATAAAGATAATATGTACTCATCGGTAACCATAGTTAAGCAGTTATAGTCATACAATGGGGTTTAAATGTTCTGAACAATACATTTACAATTAGAATTTGTGTTACTAGTTATGATGATAACAAGGTCCTTCTATAGGGCTAATGTGTGTCTGTTTTATATTTTTACATAAGTGCCAAATATATCATGATTTTGCATGTCCATGATGCTATTTAACCATTAGGTCACATGTGGCTCCTGTACCTATGATTACATTCACATGGAGGAAACCTGTCAGGTGGATATTTCTATCAATGCATGCTGTGATACTTTGATAAAAGCAAAGTAAACATTATGTTTTATCTTAATATAGATGAGGTCCAGCCTGGCACTTGATGTCTACAGTGTTGCATTTCCTATATTGCAGTCCATACTAAATCGAGATGGCCTACAGTTTTGTTTATTGTTATAGGACAGCAAAGTAGCAGGTCAACACGTTATAATTAAATGGAACAAAAACATAATAGTATCCTGACCTACCCACTGTCATGGGAAAAAAGGTCAGGGAAGAGCCTGTTTGGTTCCTCCCTGACCTACTTGTGATAAACCAAGGAAGTTGATCAAGAAACAGGATGTTGCAAAAGTTGAATCCAAATAAATGTACTGTAGTTGTAATAAACTTGATTGAATGCTTGTTTCTTCTCATATAGATAACATTAGTGGGGGAAAAAAATCCAGAAAGATGATCAGTAATATTTATTCATTTATAAAGTATTTTCCCAGGGAGGATAAATTGAGATTTCTCTCATTTTCAAGTATGTCCTGGGTCCACAAACTTTGCATTGTTACAATTGGGTACAATACATTAAAAATACAAAATATTAAGTTAAAAATATACAAACTTAACATAGAAAACAAACAGGTAAGAGACACAGTCTACCATGATTACAGGTGCATTATTTACATATATTGATAGTATCACAGCAGACAAGGGAACAGAAATAAATTAATATTTTATTTTTCAAATAATTTTACCAGGAATAAAACACTGAATTTTATTTTGTTTGAAATGTGTTAAGTATTAAGTTTTATTGTGCATGCTTGTTATTATAAAGATAACCTCCACAGACATTTGTTACCCTGGTGTCTTGTAAGAATATTCTGACAGTTGGTAATTAAGGCAATTTTCTATAATTATATAATTGTGTTGCCTGTGCTAAATGAAACATTTAGAATAAATCACGAAAGCTTTATCAGTGTATAAATGAAAAAAGAAATATCCAAGGTTAACTGAATACAAAAATAATTCACAAGCTTCTAGAAGAGATGGAATATATCAGCTGGTGCCCTCCACTGGAAGAGCACAATTTGTAACTAATTTGGACATATTCAAATGGATTGGAGGAAAGCAAATGTAATTATAGGACAGTGAATAGGTACACTGAAAACTTTCGATCAGTCTTCTTGGCTTTGAAAAATGTATCATTTAAATGAGAATTAATTGAGCACCCTAAAATGGATGGCGAGTCTAGTGCAACCCACTTACAACATGAACACATTCAGCTTCTCACAGTCAAATTGCTCAATAAATGCAATGTTTTTTTCAGTGTATCAGCTTAGTATGGGTGGAAATTAATGTTTTAACTTAAAAAAAATGTAGATAATATTTGTATGCAGGACAATAGAGTGCCACACAAATAATTGCAGTATAAAACAGACCTTACAGTTATAAAAATGTATATACATTTTACTATGAATTGAACATTTCCCATGCTCAAAAATGTGTATGCTCATTCATCTCATAGATTTCTGGGGAAAAAATATTTTGAGAAAGATATATGCAAAGATTATATCATATAGTCCTGGTGTCTAAGCACAATGTTGTTTCGTTATGTCATTGGTACGTCCTTAACAGTACAGTACTTACCAGTTAAATACTCAGTACAATTATTTCCAGAAAAAGTAAACAAAGACACTATGAAACTAGAAAGAACAGACACTTGCACTAAAGTTAAACAAATTAAATATATTTTATGAAGACATTATGCAAATGAGATGTTTTTATCTACACTATTGTATACATTGAAGGCCAGAATATGTTTTGGGTCTATTCAGTAAATATTAACCACTGGTAGATTTCAACTGTCAAACCAAAGTTGAGTCATTAGAATTCTCCAACTTGCCTACATTTCAAACTGTGCTTTGTCTTTATTATTTGGTAGCAAATTTTGTTGTTTAATGTAGATCTTCATGTAAGAAGACTAAAAGCAACATAGGAGCATTTATGGTCACACAGCAATTTGTAAATCACAAATTCATGGTAAAATTAAAGTGGACAGATACATTTAGTTAGTGCCTCAAAGCAATTGACACGCACTCACGCCATGATTATTTTAAAAATAAAGTTTAAGATTTTTCTAAACAGTTAGGAGGCAAATAATTAATGGATAAATCTTCTCACCACAATAATAAATTTTAAAAAGGGCTGAATGAATCCAGCCAAATAATTTTGTTGTTTTTTCCATCACAATGCATAGTTAGGAAATAGGCATTTGATCTATATTAATATGAAGAGCTATATAATCATTCATAAGCAGTTGGAATGGGCAAATATTTCCTTTCCAGAACACAAAAGGTAGAAAAAATAGTTTTGTGCCCTCTGCATGCAGTCACTAGTATTTTTCCCTCCATTTTGCCATTTTGTATGCGTGCATTTCGTTTCAGGTGCCTACAGGAGTGCATGGTCAAGGTGCTTTATCACTTGCATACATTTTTCTCACATATTTGCCCCAAGCTCTAGATGTGGCCAAATATATCATGATTTTACATTAAAACCACTGTACATCAAGCTTTATTTTAAAGATCGTTTAAAAGCTTGTGTCTTTTCAATGCCGTCTTTGCTTAATTGCTCAACCTTCTGTACGGACATTTTTGCACCATGTCATTTAGGCAATTTGCCAGGGAAAGTAAAAAGTAAAAATATTGAAGTACAAATGGTTCAAGTCACACTTCAAGGGCTAAATCATCTATCATATGTAAGCCAGGCCATAAAATGTATGCTATTGTGGTCACGCATAATGATGTGGAAGAGTTGAAGACGGAGCACTTTAAAAAATAAATAGAGGTAATCTAAAATAAATCACCTGTCACAATGCACCAGCTTTTATTAAATTGCTTTTTAATTTACTATGTGATGGTAGTGTTAACTGTGTGAAAGTAAAATAGTATATTACCAAAAAAGCACTCACTGTTAACAGTGGTTACAAATAATGGGCACAGTCGTTATCACTATAACAGGCAATGATAATACCACGAATAGTAGAAAGAGAAACAAGGTCAGCAAACATGGGCTTCCTGATACCCAAGGTGGAAATATTCCCTTACATACATGTAAGCAGCAGAAAGCTAATAAAACAATCTGGAGCAGAGGATGCTAAATAAAAATCATCTCTCACAGTTGGAGAAGGATTGTCATTAGTACAAAAATCCAAGCACAATAGATTCACTTGGATAAAGAATACCTTTCCATTCTTTAAAATGAATCTGAAAATTCTCCAACCAGTAAAATCTTATATTTGCAGATTTATACCAATCAGCCATAAAATTATGACCACTGACAAGTGGCAAGCCGACAGAGGCAGTGTTTTGCTGGGAAAACTTAGGTCCTGCCATTCATGTACACCTACCTCTACCTAAGCATTGTTGCAGATCATGTACATCCTTTTCATGGAAACGTTATTCCCTGATGGCATTGGCCTCCTTAACAGGATAATGTGTCCTGCCACAAAGCAAACATGGTTCATCCTTAGAAGTGGAACAGGAGCCGTCAAATTGCCTGCACAGGGCGTCTGCCTTGGCACTTTTCTAACCTGCTTTTCTAAAAATACCCAGCAAGCCTGCACAACGCAACCCGAAAGGCATCACCGGGAATTCATAATGTCCATACCTGGAATTATAGGCCATTTTCCACACATCCCTTTTACAAATTATGATAACAAGCATCAGTTTACAGCCTGATTTTCTCTCACATTTGATTTTCTGGGACTCTTACAAGGCACCGTGGTAGTATATTTTTAAGATATTGTTTAAGGACTTGGTTTCTCTTATTCAGTAAACAAACACATTTCATTGTGCTGTCTAAACTACCTTATGCCAGTACTCTCCCATTCATCGTTCTCAAAAATATCATACAGTTACATGGTATCCCTCAGTCCATACTATCAAACACAGGACCTCCATTCAAATAACTCTGTTTTGGAGAGCTATGGGCAAACTATGAAAATAGAGTTACACTTTTCTCATCACCTCCAATCCTATAGTAATACAGAAAGGACAAACCAAGGGTGGGGCACAGGTTTGTGGACTACATAGCTCATCATTCTCAGGTTGCCTTAAGGTTGACTGAGCATCATGGGACATGTTGTTCCTAAATATGTACTACTCATCTTTAAGCCACTGACTGATAGGCAGGTAAGTAAAGTATATAAGAATGTATGAATTAAATGCCACCCCACATTACTTCCCCCGTTTTATCTCCACACTACTATACATAAATGTGCATATGAATGAGTAGCAGATTTTTACTTTGCATGTGAATGAGTGTAAGTGTGCATGTAACTGGAAGATTTTATATGTCCTTACTAGTGAGTGTGGAAATGAGTGAAAAATATGTGTGCATATGAGCTGCAGAGTGTAGTGAATGGCAGATTAACTACATGGCCTATTTTATTCTACAGTATACCATAGTGTACTGAATACAAACTACACTAATGCCAGTATTGTTTCAATTATGGTACATAATTAACGTACTTTTAATTAGAATAAAAAGAACATTACCATGTATGCAGACATTACAGGTACACAAATACAGTAACAGACTAGCTGTTGTAAGTTTGTTAAAAACTTACCAGTATTTTAAGATTGTGTTGGTACCAGGACCACAAACTGTGTACAGGATAGCAACTCCTTCCCATCCAGAGGTGAGCTTTCAAGAGACATGGCAACTCCTTCCCCATCCAGAAAAGAGCATTCAAGAGACATGGCAACTCCTTGCACATCAAGAGTAGAACATTCAAGAGACATGGCAACTCCTTCCCATCCAGAGGTGAGTATTCGAGACATGGTAACTCCTTCCCCATCCAGATGAGACATGGCACCTAGTTCCTCATCCAGAGAAGAGCATTCAAGAGACATGGCAGCTCCTTGCACATCCATAAAAGAGCATTCAAGAGACATGGCAGCTCCTTGCACATCCAGAGGATAGCATTCAAGAGATATGGCAACTCCTTCCAGACCAAGAGGAGAGATTTCAAGAGACATAGCAACTCCCTGCACGGCAAGAGTAGATCATTCAAGAGACATGGCTACTCCTTCCACATCCAGACGTGAGCATTCAAGAGACATGGCTACTCCTTCCACATCCAGACGTGAGCATTCAAGAGACATGGCAACTTCTTGCACGTCCATAAAAGAGCATTCAGAAGACATGGCAACTCCTTCCACATCGGGAGAGCAATCAAGTGTTGTAGAGAAAAGACAAAGCAAATACAGTGGTAAATTCATACCAAGGAGCTTCAACAGAAATTAATATCATGGCGTAAATAGAGGCAGAAGAAACCAACAACTGTGCAGCTGCCAAAAGGTACAGTGTCACAGAGAATAATGGCAGGAACAGAACACAAAAATCATGAATGCGCATTCGCCCAGAAAAGGTATTTTAGGCCTTAAAGTTGAGCACCATGAAGAAAGTAAACACAGTTTGTCAGTGAAATGCATAGTGAAAGGATATCCTGTAACCAGAGAAACCATGCAGGTTAAACTCCAGAAAAACAGTTAAAGATAACTGAATTTAAAGCCTGTGTGGGATAGTACAGAAGGATAATGCTAAGAAATGGTTCTGCTTTTTGGTGATGCACAACAAGGACTACCAAAAGACTTTAGTGAGAAACTCTTTTCTTTATAAATGTTTTGTGATCAATCATGAATATTCCCTCAAATCTGTAATACAGATCAAAACACATGTTTTTGACAAACCAAGCAACGTTACAGTGAACAACAAGGGAAAGAAGTCAGTTCTCATCAAATCTACTGGAAATGAGAAACTACAACCAATAGCATACGGAAAGAAGAGTAATAGTCAGAGTTTAAAAGAAGAGGTGGATGGAAGAAAGCCTTGTTTTATGGCAATAAGTTGTTTGGCAAAGACAACAAGGAATCCAGTAAAAAAAAAAAAGGAATGCTTGTCCTTGATTAAAAATTCCTTTTTTAAACTCAAAATGTTACAAAAACAGTTTACAGTTTAAGATGAACACTGATTTGGTCATCATTTCTGGAGGTATGACTTCACAGTTACAAGTCCTTGATGTTATTAACAAGACATTTCCATTTGCAACATTAGACATATTACAAACCTTAATTAAATCTGCCTTCCAGTATACATCATTGTACAGCCTTCAAGTACTAAAGGGAAGGACACCTATATCAACTGCTCCCGCTCCTTGAGATGATGATACAAAACTATTAACATCTCCTTCTCTACAATATTGCATGACTTACCAGATCAATACAGATGCTGAGACTAACACTTCAACTATTATTAGTGACAAATTTTCACATAACTCAAAAACATTTGGGATCAATAGGTTTGTTTTATTAATTTACTTGGTTATTTTATAAGATAAGAACATGTTTAGAACACTGCATTATATGGTTTGTCACACAATATCACTGGATATTTGTTTAAGGTTTTCTAGGTACACTACTTGGGTTATGAGCAGGGGCATTGCTAGGTCTCCAAAAGACCTGTGGCTGGAGCCCGGGGCAGATTTGATAGAAGTGGAGTAAATGCTTAGGGGCGGCATACAGATGAATATATCTGATGCCAATTAACAATAAGTATATTTGGATATATATCAGGGCAGAACAAATACTGGGCATCACAAAATTAGACCTGGCACCCAGGTATTATTGACCCCACATGAGATAATTTTTTGGTTTTGTATTATCCAGTGGAGCACGAGGGGGAAGTGTGTGCACCTACTTCCTGGTATGTCCCCATGCCCACCACACTATAGAGTCCGATTGCCGGGTGTGCTCAGCATGACTAGAAACAAAGATGGTCTGTGCCTGTGTGAGAGGCACAGACCAGACTAGAATGAGGTAGACCAGAAAGATGGGGGACATATTTATAGATGTACTTTTTTTTTAATTTATCTTAAACAAAAAAACAACTTCTGGCTTGTGTGTAATTGTGTGTGTGACTGACCGACTGTAGGTGTGTGATTGAATATGTGTGTGTATGTGACTGTCTGTGACTATGTATGTGTTTGTGTCTCTGTCTGTATGTGTGTATGTTACTGACTGTATGTGTGTGTATGTGTGTATGTTACTGACTGTATGTGTGTGTGTTACTGATTGTATGTGTGTGTGTCTGTATGTTACTTACTGAATGTTTGTGTCTGCATGTATGTTACTGAATATATTTGTGTTTCTGTATGTTACTGACTGTATATACCGTATTTTCTCGAATATAAGACAAGGTTTTTTTCAGAGCAAATGCTCTGAAAAATACCCCTCATCTTATATTCAAGGTCGTCTTATAATCTGACCTCAAATCGAAGTCAGATTGTAAAACATGGATCTAGGTCTCCCGCAGACCAGGATCCCCCTCTCTAACAGCAGGTGGATGTCTGCGTGACGCAGACATCCTCCCCTGCTGCCGACCAGCACGACATAGTCACACTTGCATACACACTTACATAGAGTCACACTTGCATACACACTTACATACAGTCACACTTGCATACACACAGTACATGCACAAACAGTTTTTCTTTTCTTTTTTTGAACAGGGCTGAGATATTCAGACCCCCTCCTCCACTTTTCCCTCTTCCACACAGATCCACACTTGCACAGTTACCCTGACACACATGCACCCTTACACACACACACTGATACCATTACACAGACACACAGACACACAGATACCATTACACAGACACACAGATACCATTACACACACACACAGATACCATTACACAGACATCCTTACAGACACACACAGATACCATTACACAGACACCCTTACACACACAGATACCATTACACAGACACCTTTACACACACACAAAGATATCATTACACAGACACCTTTACACACACACAAGATATCATTACACAGACACCTTTACACACACACAAGATATCATTACACAGACACCTTTACACACACACAAGATATCATTACACAGACACCTTTACACACAGATACCATTACACAGACACCTTTACACACACACAGATACCATTACACAGACACCTTTACACACACACACACAAAGATACCATTACACAGACACCTTTACACACACACACACACAAAGATACCATTACACAGACACCCTTATACACACACACAAAGATACCATTACACAGACACCTTTACACACACACAGACACCTTTACACACACACACACAAAGATACCATTACACAGACACCTTAACACACACAAAGATATCATTACACAGACACCTTAACACACACAAAGATATCATTACACAGACACCTTTACACACACACACACAGATACCATTACACAGACACCTTTACACACACAGATACCATTACACAGACACCTTTACACACACACACACACACACAGAGATACCATTACACAGACACCTTTACACACACACACACACACACAGAGATACCATTACACAGACACCTTAAACACACACACACACAGATACCATTACACAGACACCTTAAACACACACACACAGATACCATTACACAGACACCTTTAAACACACACACACAGATACCATTACAGACACCTTTAAACACACACACACACAGATACCATTACACAGACACCCTTAGACAGAAACCCTTATACACAGATACCTTTACACACACCCAGACACACTTTCACAAACTGACAGATTTATTTTCTTATACTGTTTTTGTGTCTGAACCTTCCCCCTCCCTGCTCCTTAACCTTTTATTTGCAGGGAGGGGGATGATTCAGGCACACCGTTCGCCTCCAATCCCTGCAGCTGGTCCTGGTGTATCAGAGCACGAGGGGGCGGAGAATGCACCCCTGCGCGCTACTCTCAGTTCTATGTGCCGATGGAGGCGCGCTACGGAGGTGCCTCTGCCCTACACACAGCCAGAAACAAACAGGGCTGCGTGAGGGCTTTAACATCGCGATGGATATGAAATCATATCCGGCGCAGTACAGGTAAATGCTGGGTGACAGACAGGTGGTCCCGACCAAGGAAAAAAAACCAAACAGAATTGGCCACTCGGGGTTGAGACTCCATTCGGGGCTATAGAGATTATATTCGGGGCTTCAGCCCCAGTAGCCCCCCCCCCTAGCGACGCCTCTGGTTATGAGCAACACTAACTATCTACAATTGTTTGAATGATCAGCTATCTGTGAATCTGCTCAATCAAAGTGTGTGCTCACACTATGGACAATATTAAATTTCGGACCACTCACACTCCAATACGATTTGTAAATTGTCCCTCGGGAATTTGTGACCACAGAGATTAGGATATTTAGGTTATCAATATTTATTGTGTATTGTGGCACATTATATAATATACTTTTACGTCCTATAAAAAAAAAAAACTCTATAGATTTGAATATAAAGATAATATAAGAAGACAGTACAACAACTGGCTCCTTTCTGATTATTACACTCTGACTCCAATGTGACAAATTAAGAATCCATCTATCAGTCTTCCCTGTGAATGGGTACTTTATGCCAGAGACTGATTTCTGCTGACAGCATTGTTCTGGGCTTCAAGAAATGCTGCATTACAATGCCATGGATGGCATGGAGAACGATATCTTGTGGCATGATACTTCACTTCAGAGCAGTACTGAAAACGAAGATTTGGAAGTAAGGAGGATGAGGAGGATGACTACAATATCATTCCAATCATCACGGATTAAAAAATAGAAACAGAATGGTATTGTTTGTTTCCCTCTGATTCATGATAGTTTAACATGTTTTGATGTTATACTTTGCAGATACTTTGTTAAAATGATTAAACAATAATTGTATGGCAAAAACTGTGGTTATGATTCCACCACCCACCCAACCCCCATAGGGTCATCTTATATAAATCCATCAAGCTCCATCTATCCATAATACTATTACCACCACTTGCCTTTTGATCTCTTCATTCTCTTAAGTGTCTCATGTCCCCCACTCCCTCTAGATTGTAAGCTCACAAGCATAGCTCTCCACTGCATGTATCAGTCTGTTCTTGTTCGTCTAACTTAGTATGCAGTCCCACTCTATGGTCTTTACCTAGCACTATGTAAATTGGTGAAACTATATAAATAAAAATGTAATAAGATCCAAAGTTCTTATCTTATAATCAAGCAAATATTATATAATTTGTTATAAGCTCTATTTTTAACAAAATAATACTTTTACTCAGCTATGTCCCAATGCTCAGAGTTACTGGACACAAGCATGATTGACAGACTAATGCAACGAAACAGGAAGGCTAGCAAAAAAATAAAAAATACGTTATTCATTTGAAACTATGGATCAAAGACATATTTCATCTACTTTCATGTAACAGGTCATGGCTTTCCTATGTAAAAATGTACGACTGATAAAAGATAGGAGGAATAGTGATGCTCCATAAATAGTTAACATAAAATGTTGTAGACTTAAAGCAGTTCGGAAGCATTTGGCATTTGAGAAAGAGGTCACTGTAAGAAAAAGCTTTTATTGCTGAATGTGAAAAGATCCCATCTAAAGTACTCTTGTAGTCTTACTGTATAATCAGAGCCATAGAAGCAAACAGCTGCATTCCAAATGCTATCCTCCCACTGACAACAGCAGCTTCCAACAAATAACTACTTGTCTTGTGAGTCACTTATTATGGCACAGGGACATTGCTAGATTAAAAAGATACTACAATATTTATATTTAAACACAGTCTTGTGTAGTGTAATATTTTGTGGTGTACTTTATTTAAAGTTTATTATTGTTGTATCCAAAATAATTCTCCATGACTGAGTTTGCAATTATTATGTTGTTCTTTAGCTATCTAGTGACAGGATGGTTTTGAACCTTTCATGACTATGGCTGTTTTAACATTTCTGCTTAGAATTAATTTTCCTCTTTCTCATTTAATGTAACCAAACATTATACACTTTTTTTTTTAAATAGCCAAAAGAAGGGATTTCTTTAGATTCCATTGTTTTCAACATATCATATAATTTAGTAAAAAAAAAAAAAAAATTAATTAATTATATATATATATATATATATAATTATGATGAAATAGTGCATGAAGAATCTTTATACATATACCAACGAAAATAAAATAAAAACTGCAAATAGATTCTAATATTTCTCCCAGGTTAAGAAACACCATGTTTAAACCTGTTTCTGTTGGGTTTTTAGGGCAATAACTTAAAGTAGTGGGGTTTTTTGTTGTTTCCGAACATTTTTCTTCTACAGTGACCTTTTGATCCCAAGTCTTATCATCCTAACACCACCACTAACCCATTTGTAACCCTAATCCTAGATCTAGGCTTAGTTTTGCCTTTTTTTCCCCCTCAACTGCAATGTTGTTAAGGGCCATATTCTGCCATTGAATATGGAGTCCGCAATTGCATGCCCGGGGGCGGGGGGCACATTTTTGGTGGCTAAGGAACATTAGCTAATCTTTGGCAGTAACTGTTGATTGCTGCCTGTGCGGGTTTCACAGCCAGACATACAATGTATGTCCTGTCACCAAGCGATTGCTTTATGGTGGTTACGTGGTACGTCCATTGTCACAATGGGGTTAATAAAAGGTTTGTCTAAATCTGTGGATATGCACTGTAAATAGTTACTTGTGGTGATTCTATGACAGATGGTATAATAGATACATAAGTGTCATAAAAAATAAAAAAAAATTGGTATGTAGAAAGCTGATCCTATCGGCACTAGTATGGACTCAAATACCCCATACTTTGAGGACAACAGAACTGTTACAATATTGTCCTCAAAATATGGGGCATCCGAGTCCCTTCTCTGTTCTAGTGAGGATGGGTTTATGTACTTTCTTGTTTGATTTGCTTCCTGTGCGAGGTCTTTACCCGCAGCATTCATGGTGGCAATGGTTACAGTTGCACAGCTTGCTCACTCCTATGAAGTTGCAACACTTCCAGTTTCGGGTCTCATGTTATGTCCAGTTAGGTTCTGTCAGGTAACTACAGGTGCGGTCAGTATCCTTTCGTGATTGTTTTACTATATAAATGGTCATTTTTTGTTGTTGCTGTTTGGTGATCTTCATAATGGTCCCCAGGGGAACCATAAAGTATATTTGAATGAGTATATATTTTTTTTTTTATAGAAACAAACATTTTGATAAATGCCATGGTTGGTTTTGTTTTTTTGTATGCGAGGATTGGTTTTCAGACTACTCATGTTACATTTGAGGACATAGTCACATTTATAATGTTTACCTGTGCCTGGAGACACTTTTTAAATAAGTACCCATAATTGTAATTTCTTTGTTCAGGGATTTATGTGCCCTTCTCATATTTTTTGCATCATAATGCAAATATCCTAGATATTCTTATTATTTATATTGTAATCACTGCCTAACTTGTTGTTGTGACAGCTTCTTATATAAATAACTTGGCAGGGGAAGAAAAAAAAAAAGCCAAGCATTTCCAACAAAGTCACCCCAAGCCGTCTTATTTACATATCAGACACCAGCTGCCAGAGCACTTATTACATACTTCTATTTTTGTCATCCATTAACTGAGTAAGATGCAACTCCGGGAGGTCATGTACAACAGCTGCCCTGATTGCAAACCTGTGGTTGGTGGGACACTGTCCAATTGCCTTACTGAATGTGCTCCCATAGTTACATGAAGAAATTAAAATACATGTTCGTAAGACTTGTGTTTAAAAAAAAAAATATGTTATTCCTTTGTCTTCTAGAACTTGGAGATAACACACAAAGAAAGTCACTGTATACCACAAGGGGGGCGGACATATACTGCAATGCAGAAACTATTATAGAAACAGTTGGAGATTTTTTTTTTTTTTTGCTTTCCGGAAACAGCTCAAGCGTACGCCTCTGTTTTAAAAGCTTGAAACCCTTGATGCTGCCAAGGTTCAGTATGTGCATCAGGGGCTTATTCATTATTTCATTTGCATTTAGATGACATAGAATATTGTAATAAAATAGAAATCTAAAAGATCTAGTAGGAAAGAAATGACACTCACAAAAATGCACACACACTATATAAAAAAATACAAGTATATAATTGTAGTATAAGAAAGAAATTGTATTTCCCACAGCTCAGTTAAACATATAGAAATTGTATAAAAACACAGGCGAGTAGGGTGAAAGGTTGGAGATGCAGCAAATCAGCCAGAAGATAATGCTGACAACCAACGCCAACAGCCATTTCCAATAATAAAAAGAGAAAGAAGATGCTAGGCACGGACAGGATGGAGACATGGACAGGTTGAATTTAACAACAGGAGTTTTTGAAGAAGAAAATAAAATGTAGCCGAGACTGCACATGATGACTTTCTAATGAGAGTCAGATGGGAAAGTAATATGCACAGAGGCAGAGCCGAGGAGGATAGAGAGAGAAAAAAACCTCTGCCACTTAATGAGAACTGCATACTAATCATTTATGAGCTGCTTTAAATGCTTCTTTTTCCCAGGCAAATGCATTTTTGTTTCCCCTCTTCAGGATAAAAATTGGCCGCAGTTCAAAGCATAATTGCATTCTGCCAGCCTTTTGAAAGATGCGCATCTTTTTTGTATTGATCAATGGATTCATTCCAAGAAATGTCTCATGAATAAACCACATTTGAAACAACAAAATTACGTGAACACTTTCCGAATATACTTATGTTTCAAAGACCAGACACTTCCTAATTGCAGGGCAAAAAAAAAAAAAGTCAGATGAATCTATACAGCACTGGTTAAGGAGGATAGGTGACACATACTGCATCAAACTATAGCCTTCACTGAGGACAGTATCCTGTGTATATACATTCTTTATTGTTGTACAACAACACAATAGCTAATAGCTGTCGCCAATGTCAAGTCTGGCTCCATATTTTTTTTTAACCTAGTAGATCAATGCATGGACTAATTGGGGTGAAAGGTGAGCATCTCAGGAGGTTATACACACATTTACATTGCTATCAATCCTAAAAAGCAATGTGTATTTAAATTGAAAGGACGACTCTTATTACCAAATATGAGACAAGGAAATACAGCCACCAATTTCCAGTAAATATTGCCATCATGTGGATGATACAGTTATTGCAGTTGTACTTTTAATCCAATTTTCAATGACTCAACTGAAAAAATATACTTATTATACAAAACAGTAAAGATCTTAATTACATACTACAACAAAAGATCAATCAGGAGAGCCATATGATATATTATATGGAAAGACTAAGTGAACAGCATAATAAACACTGGATCAATGCTCAAATCAATGAGAATATTTTATTACAGTATAAATTTCACAGTATGACACATGAATTACACAGGTTTAACCGATCACCCAATTCACAATTATTTCAATAGCATAATTCAATGTAAAGTTATATGTTAAATAAATAAATAAAACAAAAAAACCAAGCATCTGCAACTACAAGTGACCTCCAAATTAAAAAAAACTATAACTTGCAGTTAATAGAGTAACTGTTTGGGAAGCTAAGTTTAGGTGTTTGATTTTTAGCAATGAGGGTTTTTGTTCACCGACTGTTGGAACTTTAATTGTAAAAAGAAAAAAAACCTAAGTACTTACAAATGATTTATACAATCTGATATGAGAAGAGCAAACACAAGTATAACTCTGGAAAAAAAAATTAGGTTTCAAATGTTACCTATTTATGACATCACCTTTATAAAAATGACATGTTCTCCATTCTAGAAGTTCTTTTCATCTGGTGCCAGGTGATGTCAATGCTGATGACAGCATATTTTTTTCTTAATGTCTTCTTAAAGTTGCAATTATAACAAAACAATGTGTTTTTATGTGCTCTAAACTATGTTCAGCTGACAAACACTCTTGAAATATATATGTAGTAAAATAAACACCTGATTTCCCATAAGTGTAATTAACCTATTTCTGTGTCTGATTTTGGACTAGAGATTGCAGTACTAAAAGCTTTTGACATCTCTTCCTTATAACAGATATAAACTAGCTTGAACCTGTTTTACATGTAGCTCTCTTCAACCCCCCCCCCCCCCCCGGATCACTTGAGTGATTGCAGTACATTGCTCTACTGGGACTCTTGCCTTCATTTCTGAATGCTTCTCATAAAGCAAATATATTATTTTAGAGAAAGTGTGTTTTTAATAAACCTCATATTCCATTTTATGGCTAGATATGCAAATGAACAATTTCAGTGGAGAATGTGTGATTTGCATATAAAAGCAAGATGGATGTCATAAAATGGAGTAAACAAGAACAATTAAAACACTTTCCTCTGACTTTGTGCACCAAATGTAAATGCAAGTGACAGTAAAGCTTTAACTAGTCCAAAAGTTCAATTGGTTTTACATGTCATTGGCTATTTATGTCCACTGCACTTATTGGCAATCTATGACAAAGATTATAAAGTAATACAAAAAGTATTGACCACCATATTTTCCAGTTAATCTAAGTAAATGTGTAGTGAGAGGGCAGGTTCCAGAAATTAAAAATACAAAGTAAGGGGGGAAAAAAGCACAACCAAAAGAGGGGTTATTGCTACAAATCCAACACACAAAAGTGTTACAATAAAGAGCAAGTGATAGGGCCAGCAAACCTTTCACACCGCCCAGTGAAACACACAAAAGATGGAGAAATTATGCTTATATGCAAATATCAGTTGCTGTAATTGTGGTCTTCAACTCATCAGAATCAGAGTATATACATAAAAATAAAAAAGACAAACAACACATAGCACAATCTGTATATCAATAAACTGAAGAAAGTATTCAAAGTTCTCTCACTTAAATCTTTTAGAGCATAATATGCTCATATATTAAGCCAAAGGGCTTTACTGCCCACAAAAAAAAGATACATCCAAACGGACAAGAAAAATACTGGTGCAGCACGACCCAAAGGTATAGCAATATATCCAATTTTAATAAAAATGTTAAAAACAAACAAATATGCTTACGGTATGAAAATGTGAGTGCTCCTTTTGGGACCCACTCCGGCACAGAATCAAAAGTGCCAACACTAGATCAATCTCCGTTATAAGACAGGTGTAAATGCTGGGAGCTCTCTCATAATAAATTAACTCCAGTGCCGGCGGGGGATTGTCCACACTTTCGGGGAAAATGCCGATTAATGAGGAGACTGGTAGAAACAACATAATTCAACCAAATATCCTAGACTGAAAATATATGTATTGTATTGATTAGTTTAGGAGATTTGCTTCCTAGAATCTGTGCTGATGGTAGCTGTCTGAAGGAAACAGACTTTCCCTCATTGCCCTTAGTCAAAGAGACCAATATTGTAGTAGAGCACCTGCAAAGACATTGGCCACAAGTAGATGATGGTATTGAAGTCTTTGTGCTTAAAAGATAATTTAAAAAGAGAATTATTCTGCAACACATTCTGGCATTACTCCCTGAATAACGTTAGAATATTCTGTTGATTAAGGTTTTTCACACCACATTATGTTAAGAGAAGTTTAAGGCACTGCAACAGTTCCCTCCAGGCTGTTTATCGATTTAACTAGAAAAAGAAAAAAAAATCAAAGTGCGGGAAATTATCTAATTTCTTAATCAAAATGTAACTCCATATGCACTGGACTGCATTCTCAACAGGGATTTGCTTTATTCAATATCAGGAATCTGGCATGACTGAGCATGTATGTTTGGAACATCCCAAAATAGACTATAACAGAGAGTTAGCTAGTTGCTTCAAAATGTTGGACTATGTAATAAATGTCTATACACAGCTGTCTGTATAGTAATGATAAGATAAACCTCATATATTGAAATAATTTTCTAGAAAATAAATTGCTTTTACATAGGTACATTTCAACAAAGCATGAACTATAGTAAATAACTGAAGAAATCTATTATTTTTTTTTTGTACTGTGTAGAGATTTTACCACAACATGAGGCAAACGGGATTATGTAGATAGCTTCACCAGAATATACCTTCCATAAATAAAAAAAGATGACATTTAAGAAAGCATTATGGAAAATGATTAACTAATGGCTTCTTATACAAACTGCACTAGAATACCATGGCAGGAATACATTATGTAGACTCTGATATTACCCTTGGTTACCATATTGAAATCAAAACTCTTTATTCAATGCAAATTGAGGAAGAAGATGGCTTCCATATTGTTTATTCCACTTTTACAACGTCCTTTTCCCAATGATGTGTGGCTTTTATACAGTATCAAACTGTCTGTGGGATGCTATGTCAGGGCATCACAAAATAGATCTAGTCTACAACTTTTGATGCAGTTTTTTTTTTTGTCTTTTCAGTTGGCTGCATGTTCAAATTTGAAAAATTCCTCAGTCTTCGACTGGGGTTCCAGAAAGAAAGCTGGGGTTCCAAAAAGGGTGGGGCCGGGACCCTCCTTTATCAAGCATATAATATAGTTTCTGAAACCCACACAGCAAGGATGCTTTCTTCTTGTAATATCAGGCACAATAATTATCACAATTAAAAAATATTTTAATCTGACAAAGTAAACAAAAGCAAGTTAAAAAAAACTACCTTTATTTTTTATTTCTTCAGTTACATACTTTTTAAACAGGGATGTATTTCATTATTTTAACATTCAGGCAATGTTGACTTCATTAGTATAGACAGGGGAAAAACAAAAAAGCATATAAATGCAAAACATTGTTGGCTTAACCTGAACATTACCTATTATTGACCAGTTTGTGCTGCCAAGGAGAAAGTCCCCTTTTTTTTCTGGCAGTAAATGGAGCACTTAAATATTGCTAAAAAGCAAAATGTCTACATACTGGTCATTGCAGCAAATAAAGGGTTTGTATTTTAAATATTTGAAGTCCACAACTGGATTAATATACACATTTTCTTTTTATGTGTGATGAGTTCAGATCATATAAACACTGTACAGGCCAAATAGCTTCTTCCTCCACACACACACAAAAAAAAAAAAAATCTCTACCGAGAAACAAAATAAACAGATGTATTATAAGAAACACAAGTTGCTGCATGTATTTACAATATGGTGCAACATAATTTGGTCAAATACTGCAGAGACAGAAGTGATTTCACATTTCAATGGCCACAACTCTTCTTTCATCTTCCATAATGAAAAATATATATGCATATACCATTTTTTTCTGTTTAAGACAGTAACATAAACAAGGCTTAATGAAAACTGCAGATCAGACAGGTATGTAAATGATTCTGAAAGACTGAATTTGTGTATTTGACCAATGAGGAGGAATAGGGGGAAAAAATATTAAAGCAACACTGAAAAAAAATTTAAAAAAAAAATAAACTATAAACAACCACCATGTCAGTAATTTTCCGAGTTTTATGTGAGTGCATAAAGCATCAAAATAAGCACTGCACTCCTGGTTGTTAACCAAATAAATTACAAAAGACAATTAAAATCCCTGTAAATGCAATAATGAACTCAAAGATGTGCATTTATCTATTGGAAATACACATATATATGTTACCACAAACCAGACTTAAAAAAATAAATAAGTTAGCCATAGGGCGTGCACTGATAGACGAGAAAAAAAAAAATACAAATTAGATCCAGGAGACTTTTGGATTTTTTTTTTTAATCTTTTGTACATAAATTAACCATAGTTTGGTCAAAATATTTGTTCTAGCCACTTCCCTTCAAAATTTCTCTAGAAAACCCAGGCCAGTTTTACAATGTCATAATAAACAGTTATCATGGCTTCACAACTCCAAAGTTGTAAAGTTCTCTGTCACAACAGTCTCACTGGCCGTTGTAGTAATTTGGAGGTCGGTAAACTGACGCCAATTGCAGAAAAAGGATCATGCCCCATCATCTGTACAATAGCATTGTATCCATTATACAGACTTTTCTAAGACTGCCAAAAGGTGGAGAAGGAAGTGCCTGGATAATGCTTTTCTTCTTGTTCTACAACAGCCATGTTCAGCCTAAGAAATGGTGAAGACAAGTTCGAAAGCACCAGCTACCCATAGGCATACAGGGGGCATTGAAGCACCAGTCAAAATTAACTGCTTCATGCCAAAGAGTAAAGAATTTATACATCAATCACATGACATATCCAAAAAGATTCAATTAACGGAGTAGGTTATACCTCTGTAGCAAGCAGTATGCAAAGTGTTTCATTGCTACCATTTGCATACCATGGCTACTTAACCACAATCTCCTACATGTAGTGTTTTTACTTTTTTCCCCTCCAAGATCTCCTAAATACTTCCTCAACTCTGAAAGTGTTTCACTTCCTGTTGTCTAACCACATTAGCATGAAGCACATGCCACAGCGTATACATTAAAGATTTATTTTTATATATATATATAGAAAATGTGTTGCCTGCTTCTGCTCTAGCATTTTTAGAGGTATAATGCAGGCTAATTATTACACTTGTGGGGGTTCTGTGACTGACCGTTGTCTAACAATGAAAATATCAGTCACGTTCTGGACGGGCCTTGGCCTTCGGTACTTCAAGACAGTGGTTGTACCATGTTATGTCAGAGGTAATGCTAACTATTTATTGTCTTATTTTAGTGCCAGAACGGCTTGCCATGCTAAGGGTTGCCCACCTCTGGTACAGAAGAGATTAATGCAGTACCATTTCAGTAATACTGTCAAATCTTTACGAATATCAAAACTGTGAATCTTCAGATGGTAAGACTTTAGTGTGTTATTTTAAAGCTTTAAGCAAACAGTCTGTACCTGTTTGCCCGAAAGGAACTTTTGAAAAGTGATTTTTATTTATAAACATCTTGCAGTTCCCAGAATGTTTCCAACTGCGTTTTGGCTGAAGACAGTAATTTACGCTTTGTACCACTTCATTGGTCCATTTAAATAATTATATTTTGACAATAAAAAAAAAAAAAAAAAAAAAAAAAACTTTAAAGCTTCTAAATGATGGAGACCAGGAAAAAGGAATAAAAATCAAATTATGTTATACAACCAAAACGAAGTCATGGGAACATGATACTCTGTAAAGGAAGGGGAAGTGTGGTCATTGCAGAGATGATGATGATTTTTTTTGTTTTTAATTACAAGACAGCAGATGAACAAGTGAGTAATTCCCCATGGTCTGCCCTTTTCCAGAGTCATTTGTGACGTTGAATGGTTTTCCTTTTCCTTCGCTTGAAAAAACAACAGCACCTGCAAGGCATTGAAAAGAAAGATTAAAAATAGTACACACAATGCAACTGAGCTTAACAAAACAAAGTCTACGTATCAAGCTGGCAAACCATCCATTATTTTGCATCATCTAACACAGATCAAAAATTACAACTTGAGACAAAATATGCAGGAAAAAAAACTCATAACTAGATTCATTAAAAAAAAAAAAATTATATAATGGCACGTAACTGAAAACATTGTGCACGTGGAAAAATAACTGAAAAGAACCTGAACAAAGTTTAGCAATATACAGACACACTTTCAACAGGAGATAAATTAAGCAAACAATAATAATATTTATCAATTATACTCATTGCCAAACATGCAATGACAAGGCTTAAGCATTGCTTAGAGTTTCTCTATATCATAAATAGAAGATGAGTTGCATTGGCATTTAAAGTGCGTCAATATTAATAAATAGCTATATAGAGATACATGCATTGACTGCAATATAAATTTTTAAAAAATGAAGAAAAGACTTAATGACATGAGATTCTAGTGCAGCAGTGATTACATGAGTCTTTGTATTTGGTATATTAAAACACACAAAAATGTGATGAACAGAACACTACCATGAAGTGACCATTCTCAGCAGCTTCTCAACTTATATCCTCAAATTATAAGGATAAGACAATTTAATTTGGCTAAAGAAAGTATCACTCATCAAAACAGGAAAAAGGAATGTTAATTTGTAAGAAATAAAAAGGAACTCTTCAGACACATGGTAAAAGAACATGTACTGCTTAAACAAGGATTTTAGTCCGTTTCGTAATCTGGGTTTCATTCACCTAGCTGCAAAATGTGTTTGATGCTACATCTGACATAAAATAGAGGGGTCACATCTGTTATTGCCTATTTCAAGACTAGATATATAGGATAGTGCTTCTACAAATCAGTAAATGATTTATCAACGTTAAAGCATGTTATTTAATAAGACTTCTGCCGCCCTTCAGCTGTTTCTGGACTACAACTACCATAATGCTCTGCCATTCTGGAAAGCTAGTGGGGAATTATGGGATTTGCAGTTCAGCAGCTGCTTGGGGCCACAATTAGATGCCTACACTCTAAGGTCTAGGTGTTTAACCGTGTCCCTCCAGCATTTTCTCAACTGCACATTTGCCATTCTAAAAGGCTGCTGGGGGTGAATGGAACACGTGGTAAAGCTGGATAGCAGGATTCTAAGGTCTTTGTGTTTTACAAAAATTGCTACAAAATAAAATCAGTTGACCTTTTGTTACATTAGGCAAAAGGAAATAAAATGTTTTTAGTAGTACTTGCCAGTTTAACCTCTGACCGGCAGTAGTTGTGCATAGAGTTGTGCACTTAGAGAGACCTTCGTATTCAAAGGGGATCAACAGAATGTTAACTAGGCCTCATCTGTTGATCACCTTTGAAAATAAGGGTTCCCCTCTACACTAGCAGAGAGGGTGCCACACCCTGTGCAGACCCCAATCAAAAAAATGTTTTGCTTTAACTAGTTTTATCAATATTTTGTGGTCGTTTGCATGTCTTCACAAAGTAATAAATGTAAAGGCATTCTCTGAATGAAATATTACTACTGTATATTATAGATTTACCCACAAAGATACCATGCCATAAAACACACAATATAAGTTGAGAGCTTTGCTTGTGAATAGGATAGAAAGAATAAAATACACTAGAAAAGATTTGACATGCTACTCAAATTAACAGTTCAATACATGAATTCATCTTCAGCCACAGTAAATATACTAGAACACATTGGTGAGGTGCCATCTATTTCTATGATGTTCATAGTACCTTATTAAGCTTGGATTAAAAAAAAACAACCCAACCTAATCTTGGTGAAGCAGAGTACGTTCATAGATAAAAGGGAAGTGGTTTAACAAACTAAATTAAAATAATTAACTTGAAAAACCACTGAGTACCAAATAAAGTGTGCTAAAATGGTACCCAGTTGTACTCTACATGTGCAAGATGTGTAAGTAGGAAAGAAATCAGAAGAAAACCAAAAATTCAACCTACATGTAGAAAAAACTAAAGGGATTTAAAGGGAATTCACTTTGAAATGGCATTGCATAAATCACTCCTGAAGACTTCTTTAAGGTAAACTGATCTTCAAGAGATATGCCCACTTTATTTGGAGACAATAGCAATGAATATGTTAAATTAATTATGTTAATTTGTCTAAAATCCTATACTACATCAAAAAAGCAGCTTTACATGTTGTGGTCAAATCCCTGGAGTAAAAGAAAATAAATCATTTTAAAAAACCTTGTTAAAGTTGGCATTTAAATTCAGAGATTAAACCATCCAATATTTTAAAATGAATAGCATTAAAACAATATTTTATCATGAAGTATACAAGGACACTTTTCTACTTTTCAAGTATTTGCAGAGAATGTTATTGTTACTCAACCTAATGGGGTGTCATTTTATCAGAAAGAAGAAAGACTTAACAAACCCTGCCATGAATCAAACCTGCCAACCTGATGTTTGTGCAGGTTATACAGTTGGTGCATTAGCTTATTGAACCATCTTACCGGCATTGAATGGTAGCTGTATCATGCATTGACATGCATGTGCCTTAAATATTTGTTTTACATCTAAATTAATACTGTGAGTATGTTTTAGAGGACTACATCCTTAATTGAGTTTTAAAGTGGCAGAAGGTTACTTTTGCAATAGCAATGACTATGGGTCATTTGATCCAGCCATACTCTATGGCAGTGGAGGGCTGGCTGTCTATCAATCACCCCACATAAAACAAATATCAGTGGAGGAGCTGGAGTCCTGTTGTCTAGGAGGCCTTTTAGTCCATCTTTATATACATTACACTTTTCCTGCTTATAAATAATTAATGATCAGATCTGTTAAAAGATTTAAAAAAAATAAAAATAAACTAGTATATTTTCTGTGGCATCAAAAATCTTGTAATTCTAGATTATTTGTGGGCATAAGGAGCCTTACATTCTAAAACAGTAATAGTACAAAATAATATATGCTTCCCCGCCCCCCTCCCCCCCTAATTCAAAAGTTGTGTTTTATACTTAATTGTGAGCCATGGAGTAAAAGGCATTGCTATATTTTGTTAATCTGAGTAGCAATTCAATTATAGAAAGAGATCTATACACTGAAACACAACCTGTGCAGCACAAACACATGACACGAGTGCACAAAGATCTATTTCACAGACACAAACAGTAACGGGCAAAACAGCTCCTAGAAAGAAATCACTAGGTACATGTATTTTGGGTAAAGATGTTTGTGGGTCTTTAAAATGGTTCTGATTACAGCTGTGTAAAGTTTACAAGTGAGGTTATTTTATAGTCTAGATAGGAAATGAATGATGGCTGAGAGGAGCTTGTTCTGCCTGTCCACACAGTAGGACTCACCACATGTTCAACACTTTCTGGCAGCTATGCACGAGGAGAACACAAGGGAAAAAGGAGAGAGTCAGACACAGAGCCACGGTGCACCTCAACATAGTCATACGTTAATGATTTACTTATCGATTTAATATGTCACCTAAACATCCATAGCAAATACAGATTCAATTAACGGCATGCATGTGCGCTAACAGCTTCCAATGCTGGTAAGTAATGCAGGATTTCATGGTTTGAAAGCTGAACTGGACAAACTGAGGAAATCTGGAGAAGCATGTATGTTTGTGTGTATTTCTTAGTCCTTGTAACACTCTGATGGGTAACATTTAGAGACAATGCTTTGCACACCTCCTGCTATAAAGAGGTAAATGCTTTGAATGATTTTGATTAAATGTAAAACACTTTAAAATGCCAGTGATTTCTGGAAGAACACACTGTATTTCAATATGGAAGAGAGCCAGTAACCTAGAAAATCAACAACTTGTGTGTTTGATGGAGTACCTATTGGAGAATAAATTTGAACCGGAAAGAAAAAGAAAAATTTTCAAACACAAATCAAATATTAACTAAAATCACTGGTGTGTCAGAAAAACAAATGTACTCCAAATGAATTGTGAAACTATAAAATCCCCATATCAGATTTCAGATTACTGTTTTTTTTTTTTTTAAACAGCTCTCATTTGTTACATTTCCAGGCAGATCGTGAGTTCTTTCAATATAAAATGGTAACCACCCATTGCCAGGCCCTGCTATTTAATGGTTAGAGGAGATGGAACGGGAGAAAGGTATTGTTCCTAGCTTTGCCCAGTTTCAGCCTTCCAAATATGTGTCGGGAGCAAACAAAAATGTGTGTGTATCGTTACATTCTGACATTACTGTGATTTTCCTTTACCTAAAAATGTGGTGACGTGATAAATACTTGAAATTAAATATTTAATAGCCACTATGGACTGATATTGTATAAATGACCCTTCTTTGATATTTAAGTAGTTTGAAATTTAACAAAAAAGTTTATCCAGAATTAACCATTGTATAATAAGATGGTTATTTCCTTGAGAATAGATATAGATATATATATATATATAGAAATAAACAAAACTACGGAAACCCAGAGGGGTCATGTATTTAATATTTTTCTGATTTGGTTTCTCAAGAAAATTATTAAAAATACATGGCCTGCTTATTAAATACATACTTTGTTTCATCTAGAACTTCAACTTCTGCTGGGGCTGTGATTGGTGCATTTGAGTGTCCCGCTGTTGGATCATCTGTGTTCAGCTCACCGTTCGTGGAACTTACAACCTGTAAAACAATCAAAAAGTGCTATTAAAAAGTGCTGTAGACAATGGACACATTGGGCTAAGCATTTATAAACCGTGATTCTGCTAGGTGTTAGTTATCAACTGAAATTAACATGTAACTACTTCAAAATCTAGTCAGCTGACATACAAAGGCTTGGAAAACTACAAAAAGGGCAACAAGAACAAAAACATTCACAAAAGTGCACCATCAACAGTATATGAATTTAACATATTAAATAAGCGCACAGGGAAAACCTCTGGAAAATTCTAATAGCTCTATAATCACTATTTGCCTACACAGACACGAAAATATAACATTTGGTTCCGACCTTTTTTGTTTTTATTCTAAACATTATTCCTCATTCAGAATCACTGTGCATATTGAATGGGCATCATTACATTCAGACATTATTGTGATTTTCCTTAAAATTTGGTGATGTGATAAATAATTGAAATGAAATATTTAATAGCTACTATGGACGGCTATTGCATTAACAGCCCTTCTTTGATATTTAAGTAAATCGAAAATGGACAAAAACCCATTATAATAGAAATATTTATTAATGCTTAAACATATATTTGTGGCAATGACTTGAATTAACAGCAGGGGTCAACAATTAAAGAGTGGAAACTTGACTCCTACTTGACTGTCTGGTGGGAGAAAGCAGTTTTTGTCCTTGTTGACACCATGGTGGGAGCAGAGACTTCTCCTTGTGCTCAGGTCTCCATGATAACGCACACCTTGGGTTGGCTGTTGGCCAATACAAGCCCCTCCCCACACTAACAGAGAGCCTCAGTGCAAAGTACCAGTTACATTGGCATGAGTCTGTTCCTGATTTGAAGTTTGTAGGCATTAACCATTCTTTCAATGCCAACTAAATTCTAATTAAATATCCACCAAGTCTTAACCTTAAATAGGACAGAAAAAAGTTTTAAACAGATTTCTGCAGGTACAAGGACAAAATAGCACCGAACTAGATTGAGCACTCATTTAGCCTTCGACAGAGGACCATTAGTCCACTACTGTTGGGCAGACACATTCTTATGTTGTGTTCTTACATTCAATGCACTCAAAATAGCCAATAGAGGCAGCAATAGTTTTCATCATTCTATAAAATGAAGAACAGATCTCAGTAATCGTCATGCAGCTATAAGACTGAAAGGGAAGCACCCGACTACTCTAACCTAGACAGTAAAGAGAACCTTCAGAATTACTGAAAATTAGATTTTATTTTTTTTTTGAGATGTTCAATTTCTCAGCAATAGTGTACATATATGCCACATACACCAGACACCTTCTCTAATTTTGAAAAAAGTATTTTGGAAATGACAAGATCCACACACAGACACATTATATGACCCATTACCATTTTAGCTCATGACAATATTGCACCAGGAGTCAAATGAGTAAATTCATACATATTTGAGCAAGTTTACAGTTTCTCACCATGAAGAAAAAAAAATATATTACAATGTTGCCAGACAAACAATATCAGTTGTCATGCACTACATGAAACATGACCACAGAATTGTGACTGTAAAAATCTAATGTTACACGGCAATTTGGATCTTACCGTGCAGCTATCACATACATATTCAGGAGAGCAGCAGATGCTCAGAAACAGTCGATCAATGCGAGGAAGCATGTTACACATAGAATTGCTTCGCCAGTTTGAGTATGACAAAAAATTTTTTTTTTTCATCTGGTAATTAAAAGGATTATTTTGGTAATTGTTACAGTGCAAAGAATCGATATCTCATTTCATAGTGGAGTCCTAACATCTCACAGACAATATTACATGTAATTTTCATGGTACTCCATGACTTCTACAGGGAAAAAGTAATTTCTTTGTTTTGCTTTTTGTTTCAGCAAGCCAAGGGTATAGCACTAAACAGTCACTAAAAAATAACAAGATCCAATGGGATAAATCCACAGAATATTTAACTGGACCCAAAATGTTAGCAACATTAAACATTTATTACAAAATATTTTATTAAACCCTTGGAGTTTATAGGAAATATTTTGTATTTTTGATTTTTTTTTCTTTCCTAAGAACAAACAGACATTGGTTTGAATGTGTAAATAAGCACAACCTGTTTGGTTACAAACTGGCACGGACTAAACAACCAGTCACTAAAAATTGATAAATGCACTTATTAGCATCAGATTTCATGGCAACATTCCCTTAAAAAGGAGACCAATAAGCCATATGTTTCATAGTACTGTCATCTCCTTTAAATTCACTCCTTCCATTTATTTTCTACAATGTATTGAGGAATTTATAATGAGGAGTACTAGATAGTGTGTACATTCCATTGGTTTCAGGAAAAAAAAAAGAAAAGTGATTATGCTATAAAAGTAGTGTAACTGCAACATAATCAGTGCCTGCTCTATATATAAAGCGATTACTGACAAAAGAAAAGCGTTAAAAGTGTGCTTTAAGATAATCTTATTACGGTAGAATTCGCCACCATCCTATTTTGGAGTTATCCATACTGCACAAAAGACTGACAATTAAAATGAATGCAGACAATTGTACAAGTACTTTACAGGTAAGGGACTAAAAGGGAAAATGAGTAGGAGCAGAAACACCACCATACACACACACACACACACACACACACACACACACACACACACACACATTAACCCCATTTTGTTTTACCACCACCTATGGATTCACGCTTTATTTTCCTGAGTCAGTGCAGCAATACCTGGTTTGCTTTACTGTTCGTGGACTTTGAAGTCCTGACCAGCATATCAAATGGAAACTTTACCTCTTTTACACACACTCAGTGTACACTGGGACATCTTAAAACTGCTCAGGGCAGTTGAAGGAAATAAAATGATTTGTTTTTGTTTTGCATTTGGTCACAGAAGGCCTGTTATTCATTGCTCAAACTCACTGCTTCAGCTAATGCATCAGACTTCAAAAACTGAAAATAATGTAAAAAACCTTCATAGGTTTAATCCCGAACAAAATCAAGGAAATAATTTGCTGTGTCCTGCCTAATTTAGGGAAATGTGCTGCTTTGCTGCACAGTAGTGTACAATGTGGAATAAACAGCCACAAACAAAACATTGAGAGACATTTGCTGAGCCCAAAGCTACTGTAAAATGAATGTGGTTTGAAACGCAAGCAATATGATATGGATGCCTTTTTGTAATACTTATGCTAGTTCCCAAAGAAGGAATACATTTATTTTGTATGATCTGGACATCTCCTATGTGCAAGAAGTCATCAAAACATGGTGATAAACACTGCATGGTTTTTATGGAGAAATACAATTTTTTTTTTTTTTTTTTTAATAAACCGGTGCTTTTGTTACTGATCATAAGATTAGCTTAGCATAAAATTAGGTCTGCAATGGTTAACGGACTGGTGTTGAATTTTAAATAAAATATTTTAGGGTCATTAATATTTCATCTTGTAGAATAGTCAGTGTGTGTCTGCATTGAAGATGCTGACTACACCTGCTCATGAAATATTAACGGTCTGAATATTGCAAGTTCAGTACTGAGCATCAATTAATGGCAGTCTTAACCAAAGTATTTTTATATCCATTTCTGCAATATTTTGTGAAATATACAAGGGGTATACAGTATACCATTTTCTGATATGCTTTGCTATATGTAGTACAGTTGAAACATGTACATGGCACAGAGCACTTTTGTAATAAACAAACATTAAGAAAAGCACTGCATACTGTGTGCCCGACACCTGTACTTTCAATAACTTAATAACTTCTCCCAGAAGTTACCCAAAATGATACTTGTTTTAAACTGCCACTAAACTGTAAACATTGAATTTCTGCCACGTTTTAGTGAGTGTGGTGGGGAAGGGGTGGAGGGTTTACTTAGGTCATACATTTAAATAGAATGTAATACCACAAGTTTACCCCAAACATACATTTAAACACTGTCATTTTGTATTTGAAATGTGCCACGTTCAAGAAACCCTCCTTAATCCACTAGTATTCTAGGAATCTCTGCAGCTCGGACGTTGGCAGAAACAATAAGCCCTGCTGCTTGCTTTACTGCTCTGGTTGGTTTTAATAGGACTAATAATGCTAAAAGTGCTGATGTTGCAGAGCCGACTGATCTGTGTGTCACAAAAGAATCCATAAGCAAAGAGTATGAGGCAGCTTACATGTGGAGGAGAAGGATCCTGACAGAAAAATAATAAACTTGGCATTATACGAACCAATATCACTGTGCTGTTAAAGCCCGTAGCTAAGATCAGATCACCTCTAAATGGACAACAGAACACAGCAGTACTAATCATCTGGCAACATTATTTTCCATATGTTCACCAAAGCCGTATTACCTTTTAGATTACACCATGTAAACTACATGTATTCGTACTGCATAGTATGATGCTGTATTGTATTTGAAGTGTTGCTATAAACCAATGATTCCCAACCTGGGGGTATGCCCGCTAACATTAGTGTGCAAGGTTTCCAAGGGGAGGGGTGTTTGTACTTTAGGCAAAGCATGCCAGGAACATTTAATATAACAGACTTACAGACAGAGGGGCTAAGTACAGTGAAAGGAAAGAGTAGAAAAGCCTCACAGAGTTGATATTGGGGTATTTCTCTAACCCTAAGTAACTAATGACTAAGCCAATAAGGTTCAAAACATGGAGGGAGACATGAGACGTTTAGGAAAACTGTAAAAGGCATGATCATTAAAAGATTGTGAACTATACTGCTATACAAAATGGTGTGTCAGAAATAGTCAGATTTCAGCACTGAGGAAAAGGCCATAATAATAATAATAATAATAATAGCAGTAGTAGTAGCCTGTCCAGACTATTATTCTTTACTTTGGTAACAATTATAAATGTATTTTGCCAAAATACTTCCAAGGCACAATTGCATGAAAACCTTGTAAAATAAATAAAATCAAGGGATGCATTGCACTGAATTTCTTGTGTAATCACAACAAGTGTTTAAATTAAATATAATGTATGATGTGTGGTGGCAATGCTGGATCTCATGAGATATATATTAAAATAACAAAAATAAAAAACACATCTTACAAATAAAATAAGATTTTCTCAAAATGGTCTATATGTACAATTAGCACTAGAAAAAAATTAAACAGCAATGCAAATAAGAACACGCGAAAAAGCATCACTCAAGCGGAACAAAAAGCATGCTACGGGATCTTGAGGGCACGCTGGGATTACGGGGAACGCATGTAGTCAGTCATGCAAAGAAGCAGAAAATACCTGTACCGAGCCACCATGTCTGTCAGCTGCTAGGTGAGCTCTTAGGTGTTGGGGGTTGGCCTGCTGGGAGTCCCAAGCTGCCCTGTGGTCTGCCGACTGCCCATTATATAATGCATAAAGCATGCATGGAAGAGGAGGGAGAAAAACCCAAAACATATTAAACACCTCATGCGTCATCACAATATGTGAAATCAAATAAACATGAGAACAGAGCAAGCAAAGTACAACAGAATATGTACTGTTACAGCTACAAACACAAAAGTTAAAAGCATAGACATCATGCAGGTTAACATCTAGTAAAAACAAAAAGAAAACCAAACACTATGTAAAATCCAGTTAGGTTAATTACAGATTGCAGCAGTGACAAAATGTACAGTGCAAAGTACATGGTTTTTACACTTGTAAATTAAATATACATATATGTATGCTGTCATCTACAGGTATTTACACACACACTGTATTTTATATATACATATATACAATATGTATATATTCAAATATATATAACTATAAAAATATCTGGGTATTTGTATATGTACATATATATATATACACAAACAAGCTCAAAACACAAAGAAATACATTGGGAAGAAATAGGATTAAAACGTGTTTTGCTTTATCCATCATCATCTGACAAGACAGACTGTATTATTGAGAATTAAACAGACTCTCTTCTGTAGATTGTTCTCTAAGAAGGTTACAGGTAAATTCTCCGAAGCTCTGCACTGTGGAGCAAGATTGTCAAACTGTTGTGTTCGAGGTTCAGACAGCAACATTTGTTCGGGAGAATTCTGGGCCCTTTTTCATGATACACAATATTAATTATCTGACTACACACGAACCAAGATAGCCTTAAAATGCTAGTAGAACAGCAGCCCACAAAGATACACAATATTAATTATCTGACAACACACGAACCAAGATAGCCTTAAAATGCTAGTAGAACAGCAGCCCACAAAGCCCTAAAAATCAAGCTTGGTGAAATTAGTCCAACTCCATCTATGGATTGTTTTCCAACACAGTGGTATTTATTGAATATGCCATAAGAGATGCTATAAGCCAATGTTATCACAGGGTGGTTACAACATAACAAAAAAACACAGCTGCAATACACCAGGTCAAAACCACAATATTCTATGCAAGTTGAAAGTGGAAAACAAAATACTACATTAAGGAAAGCTTTGATACTGTAGGTAATTGCTGATCAAAACAAAGATCATTCAGCTTCCACTATCAGTATTAATACACGACAACAGACGCTAGAATTTTAAATGGAGAAGAAACACAAGGCTTAGCCTTTTTAAGAAGAAAAAAAAAAAAAAACAATTGGATGACAAGTATAAATAACTTGCAATATGTCCCAATAAAATCTAGGATACTGAGCACAAAAGATCTTACTACTGTTTTAATTGGTAGTAAAGCAAATTGAGGGCTTTCGACCAAGTTGCAAATTGTACTTCCAACTAAAAATTAAAGTTTACTTTAAAGCTGCAAACTGCATTAATGTGCTCAATAAATATTTTTGTGCAACCCTACAAACAAACAAAAATGTATCTTTGCAAATAATTTGTGTCACATGTGAAAGAACAGGTGCAAATTAATAATTCAATACGGGAAAAAATAAATCAATTGATGCAGGTTAATATGCAATAAATAAACAATCCTTTAGATGCAATGTGTCTCTTATGTGTATGGAAACAATATGGGAAATACTAACAGAAAATAGAATTGTGACCTTATTGTGGGTTATGTCATTCATTTTGTAGTACTATATAAAATTACATGACAATGTTTCATAATATAGTTTTCTATTTCTGTAGATGGTTTTTGGGTTCAGGTACAGCTAAGTCAACTATTGAAGAAATCTATCAATATTTTATCTTTATAATTCTGCAGTGCCAACATGTGACTTAAAGTAGTCTAGGAGAAAAAAAAAATCCTCTGTATGTTGACATTTATTACCATGAAACACCAATTACTCGTTTGAAAAAGGAAAATGCAGAGGGTAAAGTAGAGAGGATGGGGAAAGACTTGCGGCACCAAGTTTAGGCACACTGAGGAAAGGGAACAGAACCAGCAGATAGCATCTGACTAAGCTAAGTGGATGGCAGCTGCTTGTCCTACTTTGCAGATGCACAAATGTCTTGGTGCTCAAATGTAATAGGGAGGCATACTCTGTCCCATCACCATCATCCATACAAACCTTTTTTCTGAGGTGCGTGTGTCCTCCCTGCTACCTTCAGTGTCAAAAAAGCAGCCCACAAAGGTGAATGTAAAACATTTTGTGGAAGAATGCAATGTTCTCCCGCTTGGGACCTCAAGTTTCAACCACCTCAAAGCAGGTAAGAGAACTGGTAGAGGGGAGGCATGTAAATAATGTCTTAAATAAAATCAGATGTAGAGCAGCAAGCCTTCTCAGTACACTACTTTTCAAACATGCTCCTAAACAGTAGTCACATGAAATGACATGAAATAGCCTTATCCAGAACGTCTGGGACCCTAAGTATTTTGGATAAGTGATCATTTTTACCAAAAACACATATTAAAGCCTATCGGCACTCATGAAATACAGTAGAATAAAGCAAGTACCAATTAGAGTAAAATAAATGACTTATTTGTGATGTAGCGGTGATTTAAGGCATCTTTGGGAACCTGTCATTGGAGCATCGGGACTGTACACGTGCCTTTGTCCCTTTTTGGGTGTGGGGGAACTTGAGCATGCATGGAAAGGTTATATCGCTGGAAACTGAATAAACTGTTGTGCACCTTTTGTGCATTTTGCAAATTGTGGCAAAATCCATTTTTTTTTTTAAGGATAACTCATGATGTCGTATAACAGATATAGTCAACCTGCGCTGTTTCACGTCAAAACTTTCTTCTTATATTTAATAAAAAAGGTTATTGAAAAAATGCATTTCTTATTTACTTCAGCTGCACCTAGAGGACTTGTCACTGAATTCATATTGCACCCACAAAAATTGCTATCGCACCTATGTGATTTTCCACTGAACTCATATTGCACACACAGTTGTCCATGCACCCACAGGACTTGCCACTGAACCCATATTGTGCACACAATTGTCCTTGTACCCATTTTAAACACTAACTTTCTACTTTATCCACATTGCACCCAAGGACTTGCTACTCCAACCCCTATCCCCTTCCCTAATTTGCCACATCCCTGGTGCCAAGGCACACGGCTAGGTGGATGAAGGCAAGCAAGGCAGCCAGAGAAATGCATGTGTGCAGGCTGAACACACAGACATCCTACTGCAATTTAGCCTGTGATAATAAAGTTTCATGGTAGTATTCAAGTAAATATTACATGGAAACAAAGTAGGGCAACATAAAAAAAGTTGATAAAATACATTAGCAGTGGTAAATTTGTGAACAACATTAACTTAGCGCCAGTTCTACAGTGTTATTTTATTACTAAACAATTGGACAGTTTGTAACTGTTAGTTGACACTTATATGTTTACAGAGACAAGCATTGCAGATTATACACTGAGAAACAATGTTTTGTTACCTGATTTTTGGCTTGCTGCATCTTATCTCGATGTTGATGTGCTTCTCTGTTTGATGAAAGAGCTGGGTCTGCATGAATGGAGCCAACTGGTGTAGGCTAAATGTAAAATGATATTTAAATTATTCAAAATTGTAAAACATGAATACAAGATAGATAAACTTTGCAAACAATCACACACTCATAAAAAACATATTCGCTACCATACAGAACTGAAAACAAAACTGTTTCATGCCAGTATTAACTAAATCTGGAAATGGTTCCTATAATTTGGTGCACACTCAAGATAAATGTTGTTATCAATACAAAAACAGTCAAGTGTTCATTGAATCGATGATGTTGCAGCAGTGTCTAGTTCTCTTAAAGGCTGATTGTTTAATATGGGACTTGTAATGTTTGGGTAACATGTGTACTGGCCTGGCAACCAGGAATCCTAAGCCCATTTCAAAGAGAAAAAAAAAAAAACACAGTTCTGATTTGTCTCAAAGAGCTAGTGGACAGCCACAAAAGCAACAAAAAATGTCCCTTTGAAAACTAAGGACTTTGCTTCTGAGAAAAGGTTTGTTCCTCTGCATAAGAAAATTTTTTTTCTCTACTGTGATTTCAACTCTACAGTTGATTACACACAGGTCCAAATCTTGTAGCTCAATGAATTCTACCTCATAATAGGTCCAATCTTGCTTATATGTACATATAATTGACCATACACATGATCCTTCAAAACTGAAATTACAGTGACTATTAAAAACAAAATCTACATCATCATTACTACTTACCAGCTGTTTCCCAATCCAGTCATATTCATAGTCAAACATGTATCCCTTACGATCAAACAAATCTGTAAAAAGTTTCCGTAAGTAGTCATAGTCGGGCTTCTCAAAAAAGTCTAGTCTTCTTACATAGCGTAAGTATGTAGCCATCTCTTCTGCAACAAAATTACAAACAGCATGCAGTTATACGCTTGGAATTACTAAGGATTTGCAGCATCAGGTCAAAACACTATAAAACATTTTGCTATTTAAGACCATAAAGTGCCTGTTCCATGTCTTGCAATTCATCAGCAAAGAGTATTTTCTTGAAATAATTTTCAAACTATTGCATACAATCGATTTGATATCCAAACATTTTTTCAGAAATAAAAATAAAACCGTATGATATTTAACTTTAACCACTACAACAGGTTATAGCCGTCAACATCCACTTTTGCATCAATTGTATCTGTTCCTTGCAAAAGTGCCAAGAGAACTAGTCACTTGTGTACCTACCTTCCCTCATCCCCTGAAACAAAGCATAACTAAATTTCAAAAATAATTTGAAGTTGTAATAGTAAAAAGCTACCCAATTTGTAAAAGTGTTTTGACATTACTGAAATTTGGGACATTTTCTGTATCCTTAAGACAGAATTAAGCATTGCATTGATAAATCAGATGATACATGACCATTATGAAGGTTTTATCTAATTATATTTTGCATTTGTCTTTAAATTTATATAGTTAAATGTCAATTGGTTTACATCTCCTGGAAGTAGATTAATGCCTAAAAATATTCTATACTGGTTACCAGGAAAGCGTGAGATGAATTGGTAGTGTTTTCGGAGACCTTAAACCACTCCCTGAAGCGCAAGTCTCTTTTGGAAACCAAATTCCTGTTTGGGTATGACAAAAATAGATAGCACAAGTAACAGTCTACCAGTATAAAACAAATGGAAATTAGTAGACTATTACTTTAATTCACTGAAATCAATATCGCACTAAAAGCAATATAGAATTATTTTGCAAATATTTTTTTTTTACTTTGCATTAAAATAAAAATAAAAGCTTGCTCCAACACAGTGTTCTTTACATTGTAACACATACTTTGTTTTCATAATATGCTTCGGAATTGCATAGGATTTTTACTACAATCCCCACTAATAACATACAGCCTTACAGCAGTGATGGCGAACCTTTTTGAGCCCGAGTGCCCAAACCACAATACATGCCAAATTTTATTCCTCAAAGTGCCAACACGGCAATTAAACCTGAATACTGAGGTTTAAGTTTAGAAATAACATCTCTAACAGTTGTCCGAACTAATTAACATCTGTTGTTTTAAAAGAAGAACAAAACAACAGAGTTCAATGATACAGCTTTTTTTATTGAAAAATCATAAATTCTAGTAAATTAAAACACACTGGTGTTCGGTGGTGCTTTACCTTATTAAGGACCTATCCACCTGCAGTTTGCATGCATCTTACATGCTGCTTTGGCACAGTTTACATCAGAATTACATCCGTCTTACATCCGGTTTTGGTGCAGCTTTCTATGTATGTCAATGGACATGCATTTTTCATCAAGTTTCTGTCCATCCAGCTGCACCAAAACTGCATGTAAACGGTGCCAAAGATGCGTACAAGGGGAAATGTTTGTGTGTACACTCAGCTGTCTGTGTGTGTGTGTGTGTACACTCAGCTGTCTGTGTGTGTGTGTGTGTGTGTACACTCAGCTGTCTGTGTGTGTGTGTGTGTGTGTACACTCAGCTGTCTGTGTGTGTGTGTACACTCAGCTGTGTGTGTGTGTGTGTGTGTGTGTGTACACTCAGCTGTGTGTGTGTGTGTGTGTGTACACTCAGCTGTCTGTGTGTGTGTGTGTGTGTGTGTACACTCAGCTGTCTGTGTGTGTGTGTGTGTGTGTGTACACTCAGCTGTGTGTGTGTGTGTGTGTACACTCAGCTGTCTGTGTGTGTGTGTGTGTGTGTACACTCAGCTGTCTGTGTGTGTGTGTGTGTGTACACTCAGCTGTCTGTGTGTGTGTGTGTGTGTACACTCAGCTGTCTGTGTGTGTGTGTGTGTGTACACTCAGCTGTCTGTGTGTGTGTGTGTGTGTACACTCAGCTGTCTGTGTGTGTGTGTGTGTACACTCAGCTGTCTGTGTGTGTGTGTGTGTGTACACTCAGCTGTCTGTGTGTGTGTGTACACTCAGCTGTCTGTGTGTGTGTGTGTGTGTGTGTGTGTGTACACTCAGCTGTCTGTGTGTGTGTGTGTGTGTACACTCAGCTGTCTGTGTGTGTGTGTGTGTGTACACTCAGCTGTCTGTGTGTGTGTGTGTACACTCAGCTGTCTGTGTGTGTGTGTGTACACTCAGCTGTCTGTGTGTGTGTGTGTACACTCAGCTGTCTGTGTGTGTGTACACTCAGCTGTCTGTGTGTGTGTGTGTGTACACTCAGCTGTCTGTGTGTGTGTGTGTGTGTGTGTGTACACTCAGCTGTCTGTGTGTGTGTGTGTGTGTGTGTGTACACTCAGCTGTCTGTGTGTGTGTGTGTGTGTGTGTGTACACTCAGCTGTCTGTGTGTGTGTGTGTGTGTGTGTGTGTACACTCAGCTGTCTGTGTGTGTGTGTGTGTGTGTGTGTGTGTGTACACTCAGCTGTCTGTGTGTGTGTGTGTGTGTGTGTGTGTGTGTGTGTGTGTACACTCAGCTGTCTGTGTGTGTGTGTGTGTGTGTGTACACTCAGCTGTCTGTGTGTGTGTGTGTGTGTGTGTGTGTGTGTGTGTGTGTGTACACTCAGCTGTCTGTGTGTGTGTGTGTGTGTGTACACTCAGCTGTCTGTGTGTGTGTACACTCAGCTGTCTGTGTGTGTGTGTGTGTGTACACTCAGCTGTCTGTGTGTGTGTGTGTGTGTGTACACTCAGCTGTCTGTGTGTGTGTGTGTGTACACTCAGCTGTCTGTGTGTGTGTGTGTACACTCAGCTGTCTGTGTGTGTGTGTGTACACTCAGCTGTCTGTGTGTGTGTGTGTACACTCAGCTGTCTGTGTGTGTGTGTGTACACTCAGCTGTCTGTGTGTGTGTGTGTGTGTGTGTGTGTGTGTGTGTGTGTGTGTGTGTACACTCAGCTGTGTGTGTGTGTGTGTGTGTGTGTGTGTGTACACTCAGCTGTGTGTGTGTGTGTGTGTGTGTGTGTATACACTCAGCTGTCTGTGTGTGTGTGTGTGTGTACACTCAGCTGTCTGTGTGTGTGTGTGTGTGTGTGTGTGTGTACACTCAGCTGTCTGTGTGTGTGTGTGTGTGTGTGTACACTCAGCTGTCTGTGTGTGTGTGTGTGTGTGTGTGTGTGTGTGTGTGTGTGTACACTCAGCTGTCTGTGTGTGTGTGTGTGTGTACACTCAGCTGTCTGTGTGTGTGTGTGTGTACACTCAGCTGTCTGTGTGTGTGTGTGTGTGTGTGTGTACACTCAGCTGTCTGTGTGTGTGTGTGTGTGTGTGTGTGTGTACACTCAGCTGTCTGTGTGTGTGTGTGTACACTCAGCTGTCTGTGTGTGTGTGTGTGTACACTCAGCTGTCTGTGTGTGTGTGTGTACACTCAGCTGTCTGTGTGTGTGTGTGTGTGTGTGTGTGTACACTCAGCTGTCTGTGTGTGTGTGTGTACACTCAGCTGTCTGTGTGTGTGTGTGTGTGTGTGTGTGTGTACACTCAGCTGTCTGTGTGTGTGTGTGTACACTCAGCTGTCTGTGTGTGTGTGTGTGTGTGTGTGTGTGTACACTCAGCTGTCTGTGTGTGTGTGTGTGTACACTCAGCTGTCTGTGTGTGTGTGTGTGTGTGTGTGTGTGTACACTCAGCTGTCTGTGTGTGTGTGTGTGTACACTCAGCTGTCTGTGTGTGTGTGTGTGTGTACACTCAGCTGTCTGTGTGTGTGTGTGTACACTCAGCTGTCTGTGTGTGTGTGTACACTCAGCTGTGTGTGTGTGTGTGTGTGTGTACACTCAGCTGTCTGTGTGTGTGTGTGTGTACACTCAGCTGTCTGTGTGTGTGTGTGTGTGTACACTCAGCTGTCTGTGTGTGTGTGTGTGTGTGTGTGTGTGTGTACACTCAGCTGTCTGTGTGTGTGTGTGTGTGTACACTCAGCTGTCTGTGTGTGTGTGTGTGTGTGTGTGTGTGTGTACACTCAGCTGTCTGTGTGTGTGTGTGTGTGTACACTCAGCTGTCTGTGTGTGTGTCTGTGTGTGTGTGTGTGTGTGTGTGTGTGTGTACACTCAGCTGTCTGTGTGTGTGTGTGTGTGTACACTCAGCTGTCTGTGTGTGTGTGTGTGTGTGTGTGTGTGTGTACACTCAGCTGTCTGTGTGTGTGTGTGTGTGTACACTCAGCTGTCTGTGTGTGTGTGTGTGTGTGTGTGTGTGTGTGTGTGTGTACACTCAGCTGTCTGTGTGTGTGTGTGTGTGTGTGTGTGTGTGTGTGTGTGTGTGTGTACTCAGCGGCCTGTGTGTGTGTGTGTACTCAGCGGCCTGTGTGTGTGTGTGTGTGTACTCAGCGGCCTGTGTGTGTGTGTGTGTACTCGGCGGCCTGTGTGTGTGTGTGTACTCGGCGGCCTGTGTGTGTGTGTGTACTCGGCGGCCTGTGTGTGTGTGTGTACTCGGCGGCCTGTGTGTGTGTGTGTGTGTACTCGGCGGCCTGTGTGTGTGTGTGTACTCGGCGGCCTGTGTGTGTGTGTGTGTACTCGGCGGCCTGTGTGTGTGTGTGTGTACTCGGCGGCCTGTGTGTGTGTGTGTGTACTCGGCGGCCTGTGTGTGTGTGTGTGTGTACTCAGCGGCCTGTGTGTGTGTGTGTGTGTACTCAGCGGCCTGTGTGTGTGTGTACTCAGCGGCCTGTGTGTGTGTGTACTCAGCGGCCTGTGTGTGTGTGTACTCAGCGGCCTGTGTGTGTGTGTGTACTCAGCGGCCTGTGTGTGTGTGTGTACTCAGCGGCCTGTGTGTGTGTGTGTGTGTGTGCTCAGCAGTCTGCTGAATACACACACTGCTGAATACACACACACAGTCCGGTGAATACACACACACACACAGTCCGCTGAATACACACACACACACACAGTCCGCTGAATACACACACACACACACACAGTCCGCTGAATACACACACACACACACACAGTCCGCTGAATACACACACACACACACAGTCCGCTGAATACACACACACACACAGTCCGCTGAATACACACACACACACAGTCCGCTGAATACACACACACACACACAGTCCGCTGAATACACACACACACAGTCCGCTGAATACACACACACACAGTCCGCTGAATACACACACACACACAGTCCGCTGAATACACACACACGGACTGTGTGTGTGTATTCAGCGGACTGTGTGTGTATACAGCGGACTGTGTGTGTGTGTGTATTCAGCGGACTGTGTGTGTGTATTCAGCAGTGTGTGTATTCAGCAGACTGCTGAATACACACACACAGTCCGCTGAATACACACACACACACACACACACAGTCCGCTGAATACACAGACAGACTGCTGAATACACACGCAATCTGCTGAATACACACACACAGACCTCTGAGTACACACACACAGACCGCTGGAGTGTACACACACAGAGCGCTGAGTACACACACACACAGAGCGCTGAGTACACACACACACAGAGCGCTGAGTACACACACACACAGAGCGCTGAGTACACACACACACACAGAGCGCTGAGTACACACACACACACAGAGCGCTGAGTACACACACACACACACAGAGCGCTGAGTACACACACACACAGAGCGCTGAGTACACACACACACAGAGCGCTGAGCGCTGAGTACACACACAGAGCGCTGAGTACACACACACAGAGCGCTGAGTACACACACACAGAGCGCTGAGTACACACACACAGAGCGCTGAGTACACGCACAGAGCGCTGAGTACACACGCACAGAGCGCTGAGTACACACGCACAGAGCGCTGAGTACACACACACAGAGCGCTGAGTACACACACACAGAGCGCTGAGTACACACACACAGAGCGCTGAGTACACACACACAGAGCGCTGAGTACACACACACAGAGCGCTGAGTACACACACACAGAGCGCTGAGTACACACACACAGAGCGCTGAGTACACACACACAGAGCGCTGAGTACACACACACAGAGCGCTGAGTACACACACACAGAGCGCTGAGTACACACACACAGAGCGCTGAGTACACACACACAGAGCGCTGAGTACACACACACAGAGCGCTGAGTACACACACACAGAGAGCTGAGTACACACATAGAGAGGGGTGCAGTGTATGTGTTTGTGTGTGAGGTGTGCTGTGTGAGTGGAGGTGCTGTGTGTGAGTGGGTGGGGGGTGTTATGTGAGGGGGGTGCTGTGTGAGAGTGGGGGAGGTGCTGTGTGAGAGTGGGGGGCGCTGTGTGAGAGTGGGGGGCGCTGTGTGAGAGTGGGGGGCGCTGTGTGAGAGTGGGGGGCGCTGTGTGAGAGTGGGGGGCGCTGTGTGAGAGTGGGGGAGGGGCGCTGTGTGAGAGTGGGGGAGGGGCGCTGTGTGTAGGGGGGTGATTTGTTTAAAGGGGGGGTGCTGCAGGTAGTTTTTTTTTTTTTTTTTAATAATCATTAAAAAATATATTTAATTGATTTTTATTTATCTCCCCCCCCCCCCTCCCTTCTTCTTACCTTTGGTGAAGGAAGGGGGGACACAGTCGCTGTCTTCCTAAGCTCTTCTGTCCTCCCACGCGAAACTGTGTGTAGCTTTGCCATGGGAACGCGCGGCAACGCTCCCCACAGCCTTCTCGCGGGAGGATCTGCTTCTCAGATCCCTCCCCTTGCCGGCTGCCTCCATGTCCTCGGGAGTGGAAGCAGAGTAGGCGCCTGCCGTTTTGAGCAGGCAGGCGCCTACTCTGCATTAATGCCGACCAGGGCCAGCCGCCTCCCACCTCCTGGCGACCTATGGCCGCGTGCCCACAGAAAGGGCCCCGCGTGCCATAGGTTCGCCATCACTGGCTTACAGATTGTGAGATGCTCCCTCATATTAATATTACAGTAACGTTTTACATAGCGCCACACATTTACACAGTGCTTAACCCCTTGCCGACACAGGACTAGCTAGTCTGTCCTGCAGCAAAACGAACACTGAAAGCGATTTTTTTACTTTCAGTGCTCCAATGGTATTGCTATGATACTTCCATGTAAAAGCATTGTGCAATGCAAAAAAAAAAAAAATAACACCCATCGCTTCCTATGGTTCTGTAAGTGTTGCTAACTTGCCTTGCAAGTTGAGGAAATCGGCAACACTAAAAAAAAAAAATGTGTGACCAAGATGGCACTGCCCCATCTAAGGGCAAGAGCACAGGAAGCAGCTATTTGTAAAATATTGATCTAACCGCTTTGGATCTGCCTCCCTCTCCTCACATTGTTTTTAGTGAGGGAGAGAGACAGATCAATAACAAAAGTAAGTTACAATAACATAAAATAATAAATACAATAAAACAATAGAAAAAAACAAAAATTTTAACTGATCATGCGTGTTGGCGCATTTTTTGCAGTTTGTGCATTTTTTAGGGGTTCATTTTTTTGTACTGTCATTTATTACACTACTACAAAGGCTCTTCTAAGATATATTGCTTACACAATGATATTGGTGATATTTTTATCTGTCTGCATATTTTTGATTATTTTTTTTACACACACTAGGGGGTTACGTGTAAACATTTTTTAATTATTTTTTTTTTAAGCTATATGAGCGCATGTAAAGCAATCAGTAACAGAGTATTAGTGGCAAAGGCCAAATCAGTTATTGTGAATATTGATCTGACCAATATGGATCTGCCACCCTCTCCTCACTTACTTTTTTGTGAGAGAAAGAGACAGATCAGTATTGGTGTTAAAATAAAATGTTATAAAATAGTCAGGTTTTATGAATTCCCTGTGTAGTAACCTCTTCCCTGCCATTGATCACTGTGTAAGCAGTAATCTTGGACAGCAACAATTTTTTGTTGTCTGCATTTAATGTATTACAGTACTACATATGCTCTTCTATTATCAAAATAATGGTATCAAAAGAAAGCCCTTCTTATGCCGATAAAAACAATATAGTTTGGGTGGGAACACTAAATGAAAATTAAGAAAATTACAGCAAAACACAAACACCGCAGAAATGTTAAAACAGCCATTGTCACCAAGTGTCAGACAAGCCAAAAAAGTCATGTCACTAAGGGATTAATACAGAAATTAAAAAGGGTATTACAAACAAACAAACAAAACTGAACAAAACTGATACACATGACAGGGAGAGCCCATTGGCACTCACTTTGTACTGTTTGCCCCCACTAAAATGAAACTGAAACCTCAAATACCGTATTTGCTTGAAGACAAGGATTTTTTTTCCCAGAGTAAATGCTGTGAAAAAGACCCCTCGTCTTATATTCGAGGTAGTCTTATAGTATGACCTCAAATCAAGGTCAGACTATAAGACTGGGATCCAGGTTCCGTGCAGGATCCCTTGCAAGCAGCGGTGGATGTCTGCGCAATGCGTGTAGACAGTCTCTGCTGTTGCCCGGCACGTCCGTCGGGACTTCTATGACTGAAGCCAGGAGGTCATGTGGACATTGTTGCTTAGTTGAGGTCTCTGCCCTTCTTATTTCCATAAAGGCAATTTGCACATAAAAGGTTACACAGTTTCAAACACAAACCTTATTGGAATACAGATCGCTGCAGGAGGACACTGAGGAAAAAGATCTTGCATGAAACTTTATAAGTTATATTTTCATCTGGTAAGCTAAAAGTTCACCTTGAATCTTCCACTGCATGTACAGAAAAGTAGTACATTTGCAGAAGTGCACTGGTGAAAACACCAGCGGCACACAGATGTAGACCTGTTTTCCGCCTCTTGTACAATTCCCTAAAAGTGCATTGTGTATAGAACATATACTGGTTTAATTTAAGTGTCCAAGTCACCTCTTCAGCTTACAAGATGCAACATTCCTGCCATCAGTGCCTCTTGACTTTAAATATTTGTTAAGCACAAGAGCAAAAACCACAGCTTTTTGGCTGCTATCCTTATTGGTACTAAATGTATTAAACAAACAATAGAGATGCTGTATGGAGATGCACTGGCAGTATGTAATCATATTGGCATGTCCCAGCTGCTGGCCTATTTTTAAGATTCTGAGTGTGTCTGGCTAGCGCCTACATTCAACAAACATTTGCCAACTGAAATGGAAGTAGGAACAAATGTAAAGTGCTGATCGGTCCTATATGAAACCAGCAGCAAAATCCAAACAAAGCAAAATACATTGTGCATTTTTTTTGCTCAAAGCAGTGGTTCTCAACCAGTCTAACCCCATGTAGTTACGACACAAAAATAAATTTTATTTTCGAAACATAATTTATGCCACAAAAAATTTTTTTTAAAAAACCAAGGCTTCTTCACAAAAAGAATAGTGCAGTAATTGCAGTGCAAGTAAAAATGAACGTGCTATTGAGATAAACAACCAAATAAAATAAAAACCAAATTAAACATACACAACTAATTAGAATGAATAGGAAAGCCCGAGGTGCTTTTGCTCCTGAGAAATGTCTCAAAGTCTGGGTTGATGGAGGCAAAGCAACTCTGAGGTTATGTGTATCTGCCACATCAAGCCCAAACTTCACTTGACCCATATCAATGTAATTTTGAAATGGTAACCCTAAAGTAAATGGTGCCACCTCAGGTGCTTCCAAATCCTAGATGGGTTACAGGAAGAGATATCAGCGCACTATGAAAAACACCTTCATAAGTTACTTGGGGAGATTGTCAGCTTCAGACTGTGAACGCAGAGTGTGTTGCCACTTCATAATGCTCTCAATTACACAAATTAGTGGCCCTACTGAGCTTCACCGTGAAGAGCTGGGCTAGTTCTGTAGTGAAGAATGTAATGAATGTACTGAAACAGTCACAGGAAAGCAGATGTAGAAAAACCATATAAAGCCAGTGGAAAACAACGCAAAAAAATGTAGCAATACTTCAGAATATCTGTAATTTCAAAGTATTAAATCAACTTTTTGTTCTACTGAGAATGAATTCATATGTACTTTAAATCGCTAGTCTGTATTTCTGTTAAGAGAAAGCAGTTTGATTTTTGGCATACTACCAACTATAAAACCAATTCTGATGTGTAACTTGTAAAGGACCAAAGCTTTATTGCGCTGGCTAAAGAGAAATAGAAAAACATAAAAATGCTTATTTTGTACATGGGAGAATATTCAATATTAGGGAGGTCTATAACTATCATTAAACAGAATACATCATGAAATCCACAATTACAGAACACAACTTCCAACTTACAATTGATTTCAAGACAAAGAAATACAGTCGCTGGTTCCTAATCAAATAGACAACACATAATGAAATATGGAACGGCAATTTAATGTGAAGTGTTTTCAGTTGGATAAAATGAGGCATGATAAAATAAAGAGACGTGTTTTCTTATTGTGCCAGCAATATAGACAGAGTCTAGCTCTAAAACGCATTGGAAAAATCAGATAAAACAGATAGTTTTATCCTGTGAAACATTCATTTACATATAGATGAATATGCCCGCTTCACAAAAAACAATACAAAAAAAAAAATTTCAACAAGCCGTAATAGTTCTCCAACATTTCATTTTCAAAAATTTCAACAAAACTCTTTACCTGGGAAGTTCTCACAAAGTATTTCAATCGGTGTTGCTCTCTTTGTATCTCCAATTTTTTGATACCTTTCTTTTAATGTATCAGCCTGGAAAATAAATAATTACAAAACACATGATTCTCTATTAAAATTGTGGCTAATGAGAATTTAAATGCTCCACACTACAGGTGACAAACTTTAGTCAAATTAAAGGCTTTAATGTAAATAGAAATTCTAAGAAAGAAAAAAAGTTAAGTTGACAGTTTAACAATATGCACTGATTTTTACTTTTTTATAATTTATGCAGCTAGTGCAAAATTCCAATGACCGCTACCAAACACCTCTTTAATTCCCCAACACAGAAGATTATACATCAAAAATGAATGGTGGGAACTCTCTTAATGCACATAGACAAACAAAACTATAAAGACATTAAAAAATAGGCAGGAACTGTGTTGCACCATATAATTATAATACACCCCTCTTTAATAGAACAGTTTTCACTTAAAATAAATGCACTTTCAAAATGTTTACAAGGCTTTATAAGTTAGAAGAGCTTAGAAATGGTGTGGTTGGGCCTTCTCAACATACTTAAAGCATATATTGTCCCTAAGGTTCTTTTTCTAATGAGGGCTATCCCGCTGAGGGCACCCACAATATATTTAAAACAACTAAGCTCCCTATTTTCCTCTTGTGTGGGATGCCAAGAGACCTAGAATAGCCAATAACACCTTAAAGAGTAGCCTGAGGAACGGTGGTTTAGGTTTCCCAGACCTCTATAGACTTCAGGATATATGTCTATTTATACATTTTTTGCCTTGGAAGGAACACGCCCACCTGCCTTCTTTTTTTTTTCCCCGTCAACTCTGACCAGCTAGGAGCAGTAGGGTCAGGTGCGTGACGTCATGAGCTAGGGAGTGTAGGTTTGCTAAGTAAATCCAATGCCTCATGGGTGCAGGACTGAAAGGGTTTACAGCAGCCCTTTATGCTGTGGTTCAATCTGCATAAGAAAAGTCACCACTAAATGGCTTCCACCCCCCAAGGGACACCATGCATGGCAGTCTGGGCATTGCAAACACTGTCAGTGGTCAGGTTTCTAGCTCTTTAGGCCTGTGACTCACTTGTATGTCTGACATTGTGTGTGTGTGAGTGACTGTATGTGTATGTATGTATGTGTGAGTGACTGTATGTGTATGTATGTATATATGTGCTGTTGTCTGGCTCCTAATTTTTTTTTTGCTCAGTTAAGTCAGTTAACTTTGTCAAGCCCTGCCATACTGTGTATGTGTACTGTGTTCAGTGTGCATGCTTTATACAGCATTAAAAAACAAAACAAAGGTTAGAGTGTAGAAATATTATGATCCCATAGCTAGCAAGGGCAGCATGAAGAGGTTAGGTCAACAAATATTATTCCAAATTGTATATAGTATACTATACCTTTAAACCTTGCCATGGAAGGCTGCCTCGAAGAAAGTACATGAACATATGTCCTAATGCTTCTAAATCATCTCTTCTACTTTGCTCTAAAAAGAAAAAAAAATATTAGGCCTTATTTTCTTTTACTTACAGAAAAAAAATGTTTTGTTCATTTAATTCTGTGTTTGAAATATTCAATTGCATGCCTCAATGCATAAAGATAGAACGTGTAGAGAAAATGATCACCTATGCTGATCCCTATAACGCTGAATGGGCATTATAAACCGCTGCATGCTTGCAGATGTAAACCACATTCTGTCTCTCCCCTTCTATCCCTGTTTCAGACCGTGGTCAAGCTTTAAAATGTGAAGAAAGTCATAAAATTTAAGCAAAACCATTGTAAAGCATTTTTTTCTCTAACGATAAAAGCATTAGGTTTTCAGCAGCACTCTTTTGTTAGATACAAATGTGGGTGCTTTATAATTATACCCCTAAGTATCCATCACTGTTATAGACCAACGATAAGGGTCAAATCCACATTTGGCATGAACAGACACAATAAATACCATGATGCATTGGTTAAGAACACCACTAGAAAGGGGTTAAAGAGAAATTTACACATCTGTAACTATAAACATAAATAGTTCAATAACATAAATAACCTATCCCTTCCGGCATTCCCAAACCACTTTTACAGTGGAACTTTCCAGCATAAATGTTTTATAGATCGTAACGGTAGTTTTACAAGCAAATGTATACGCCGTCAGAAAAACATCTATTAAATGATTTTGTGCTGTGCTGGTGACGTAACCTTGTAACACGATACACTAACCTTGTAGCACCATCCACCTCGATTTGAGGTCAGATTATAAGATGACCTCGAATATAAGACGAGGGGTCTTTTTCAGAGCATTTGCACTGAAAAAAACCTTGTCTTATATTCGAGCAAATACGGTACATTTGTACAAGTTAGAGAAATAGTGTCTTCAAATGGATTTTATTATTTTACACAAATATGTACAGGGCCCATACAAAGGGCTCTCCAGGGAATTGTTCATTAAAATAATGGTACAAAAGGACTAGGTGTCACCCACTAAGACAATAAAGGTATGGAATTCACTGTCTGAAGAACTAGTGTGGAATACATTATACGTATTTAGTGTTTGGGGTCAAAAGTTCAATATAGGAAAAAAACTATTTTGGGTTTTTGCCCCATAACTCACAAAAAATTACCGAAAAATATGGAAACATGCCTATTTCTGAACTCGGGACAACATTTAGACTGGCTCTTTTTTAATGATTGTATTTGTCTAAAATTTATTTTAGGTCAAAGTTAGAAAAAGTGGCTTTATTTTTCATCATATTTTATGATTTTTTTTTGGTAAATTATAAGATATGATGAACATAATGGTATCTAATGAAAGCCCTTCTTATGACAATAAAAACAACATATAATTTGTGTGGGTACAGTATGTGAGAAAGAAGAAAATTGCAGCTAAACACCCGAGAAATTTCAAAACAGCCATTGTCACCAAGGGAAAGTCAAGGTGAAAATGTCGTGTCACAAAGGGGTTAAAAAGGTCCTAGATACTTTTTTTTATTTTTTTTTAAAGATAGCATTACATAACATAAAGGGCTATGTACGTTTGTATAGGCATTCATATTTATTTAGTGCTTTTTGATCCAAGGAGAAATCCGATTACACATAATTTTAATAACATTTTTTAACAGATTGCTTATTTATTTGTATAATACAATGTAAATCACAATAATACAGCAAAAAAAAAAAAACCCACGGGTAACAGAGTATTTATATTTTTGCACAGTGTTTCAGAATAAAAACCAGAATAGCATGCTGTGCAAAGCGTACATTTCAACATATTAATGTTATGAATGAGTAGAAAACCAGTGGTAAGTGCTGGTGACCACAGATGTATAGAAAAAACAGCAATGTGCATCAACAAGTATAATTTTTTTTTTTAAAAAGATGGATGTGTGTGCCTGTATACATATGGATCAACGGAAAAGTGCTGCATATTTGAAATGCTAGAAACTCTATGAATACTTATTGATTATTTTACAATTATGTCATCTAAATACCACAAGTGGTGTTCAAAGCTTTCGCTTGTATCAAAATCAAAAAAGGAGTTCTACTATTTCACCACAAGATGGCAGCAAAAAGGAGCACATTACATGTTCAGACCGGAAAAACTTCACAGAAGAGTCCTTACAGCAAAATAAAGAAATAAAACATGTCCTGTGACTTGCTTACTACATATTGTGTACAGGATCATTTGACACTAGAATTTATGCTCTAAAACCTAAGGTCCACAGACCACCATTGTGAAAGCTAGTAGTTTTAGCAAATAACCAATGTTTAAAATCTTCCAAATGTGTTTTTTGAAGGGTATGTATGGGAGATCACGTGTCAGGTCTACGTAAGGTTTGGAGCTATTGAGTTAAGCATATCACACTACCCATCTGTTTATAAATGGAAGGGATGTCAATGTATTATAGGACAACCACCACAAGGTTATCCCAGAAGGGCTAAACATAACAGCTGTGCACAGGAAGTTAGCAACAATGCCAAGAATCTAAATGCTGCATTCAGAATGAATTCGAGCTTCCTTAACACACATGCACACAGTCTAATCTCATACTCCGCACAATTATTGCTCCCTCCCAACACTTATAATGGCCAACTATAGGTAGCTATTAATATAATTACTGAAGTCAACGAGAACATCTTATTTACACAAATGAAGTTATAAACCAATTCTAACCCTTCACTTCAGGGTATACACAATAAAGAGAACTGCAGTGAATTGAGATGGGAATTTCAAACTCAAGGCCAATGTAGCATAAATTCTCTAACGCAGCTGAATGGAGAGAATGTTTCCAAATAAACTACTTTGGTCTTTTGAAATTCCCATCTCAGTTCACTGCAATTGTCTCTTTACAGAGTAGAACGTTAAGTGTTATTGTTCTAGAAGCTCTTCAGAGCTCCTACAACATAGGGACAATGGGGAAGGAAAGATGGATAGGGGAATTTAGGTACAACAGAAAGACTGCCTCCAAAATTATGATACATGCAAATAAAGACATAATGATGTCAATTCCTAATCCTCTTATAATGCAGGCTTAAAAAAACGTATGTATTAGAAGTGTGTATCCACACTTACCTTTTCCTAAATGTGTATTTATACTCATGTATCTAGCTGTTCCTGTAAGGCTCTTGTGTTCTCTGTATGGTATGTGCTTCTTCGTTTCTGGATCTATATATTCCTTTGCCAGTCCAAAATCTATTATATGAATTATTTGCTGGTTCTTGTTTCCTGGACGGCCTATCAAGAAGTTCTCCGGTTTTACATCTCTATATATCAAATTCTTCGAATGGACATATTCCATGCGGGATATCTGTACCAAAAAAAGATTTGTTGAGAACAGTTAAAGCACAAACTATAATCAGTGTGTATAGAACATTCAAAGTACAATAACCACTAATTGTTAGGAGCAGAAAAGCCGAGTTAAAGGCACAATGCTAAAATACATCTGCAATTGTGAAGTAGATTTAAATGAACATTAAACATTGTTTAGCCCTTGCTTGCTTGAAGGAAGCAAGGGTTAAACAAAACATGTCCCGGGACATTTAAGTAAACCCGACGTGTATCTTCATAGATACATACGGGTTTACCAACTGCTGTGTCTCACATGCGAGACATAGCAGTTCCTGGTTATCGCGTGCTGACGTGCACAGCCAAAGCAGGGGCTTGCGCCACTCTGACAGCCGAATGAGAGGGTCTCATGCTGCTAGAGCAGAAAGAAAGACCCTAGTTTTTGCATGGAATCAGCAGGGGGGGCCTAGTTAATGTCCCCCCTGTTGATCTCATGCAAAAACGTGGGGCTCTCTTTGCGCTAGCAGAGAGAACCGGTCACCGACCAGACGGCTGCCTGCTTCCTATCAATCAGAGGTAAACTGGTGTGTAATATCAAAAGTATCCTCATACTAGAGACAACTAACTTTTCACTTGTGCTTCTATATTAGAAAATGTCTCAAGTCTCTTCCATGTTAGTTTGTTGCTCATGAACCTTGAGAATAAACAAATTATTCAGTACAATTCTATATTAGAAGCACAAGGTTCATGAGCAATAAACTAACATGGAAGAGACGGGAGACATTTTCTTTACACAAGAAATCCTTTACATAAAATATAAGTAAATGTGGCATCACTCCACCCATGTGCAAACAGATTTTTACACAACAAGATTTGCAATAGTAAAGTAAATAAATCACACCTGACTAGTATTCGATAATTAAAGCTCACAGGCACATAAATGTAAATAAAGTACACTTACACTATGAGGATAATGTCAAAAATCGGTGAAATTATTCCTGTAAACAACCAGCCTAAGAAATAAAGCTAAATTATAAGCTACAGGTTTTACAGAAGAAAAAAAATATATATATACAGTATATACTCGAGTATAAGCCGACCCGAATATAAGCCGAGGCACCTAATTTTACCACAAAGAACTGGGAAAAAATATTGACTCGAGTATAAGCCTAGGGTGGAAAATGCGGCAGCTACTGGTAAATATTGCCCCCAATATGCCAGGATATTGCCCCCAATATGCCAGGATATTGCCCCTTAGTATGTTCGTTATGCCACACTCCTCCCCCAGACCCCAGCACTTACCTAGTTCCTGCTCTGTCCCCCGGTGCTCTGAAGCTGCGTGGCTGTGAGGGAAGCGTTGTGAGCTTCCCTCCAGCCGCGCGGTCAATAAAGTTTGTTAAAAAAAAAAAAACACACTTTATTGACCGCGCGACCGGAGGGAAGCTCACAACGCTTCCCTCACAGCCACGCAGCTTCAGAGCACCGGGGGACAGAGCAGGAACGAGGTAAGTTTTAGATTATTTTTTTTTCCCCCACCGACTCGAGTATAAGCCGAGGGGGGTCATTTTTCAGCACAAAAATTGTGCTGAAAAACTCGGCTTATACTCTAGTATATACGGTATATATAAAGAAGAGGAAGAACTGAGTAAATAAAAACTAGTTCCTAGTCTATGTTAGGAAAATAATAATCATGTTATAAATAACCTCTTACAGTTTTGTTTATAAAAAATTGTATTAAACAATAACCGTGCAATGTGAATGTTCATGAATATGAGCTTTATTACTCAAATTTTCTTCTGAAAGATTACGCACTGGCATCCAAAAAGCAGCTTACCAGATGCTGAATTATAGGCCTCACAATTGTCAGCATTAGGCTAGGCAATGACTGCCTAACGGTTGCTGAAAAACTACCTATTGCCTACTCCTGCATTAAACGGTAAAATAAACAGAAATAGGGAGCTTCTTAAATCCTAGCAAGTCCCATCTCTGCCTTCCTATGTGAATATTATTGGCTATTAAACTCTGTGATTCACCGCTAGTACTTATTATAGTGAGAGGTAGACCTGATAAAAAAAATGTTTTAAAAAAGATTTGTATTGGTAGTAACAGCTCTTGAACCGAGAAATGTTTCATGGATTTTAATTTATAACATACAAAACAGGCAGGATATTGTCATTGCTAGCACAAACAGTGCATACTCACCAGTTGTATGGCTATCATTAAAACTGTTTTGAGGGAAAATGTTCTGTCACACAAATCAAATAAGTCTTCCAAGCTTGGCCCCAAAAGCTCAAGCACCATGGCATTATATTTACCACAAGGGCCAAAATAGTAAACCTGAGGTACACCATCTAGAGAAAGACAAAAAAACAACAATAGTGTTACACTTACAAGCACTGAACATTTCTGGGATATACAATGTTTTAACACACAAACATTTGAAATAAAACCCTAGCATATACACAATTTGCAACCAAAAATTACGCGCCCTTGTCGTAAAGGCAATGAAAAGTTTTGAACTCTGCCCCACACACTAGTATGACCACCGTGAGTGTACTGGGGGTAAAATGACAAGCCCAGGGGGTCCAATATTTTGCTATAGGGCAATGATGAATTGTGAGCAGGAGAACTTGAATCAAGGGGGACAAGGGAAGAAAACAAAAACATGAAATGCATTTTTCAATAATATTTTTTTTACATGTAAGGAATTTATGTTCATAACAAACTATTTCTTACAGGGTTGCCTTAGATTTAAGCTTTTTCTATTTATTTCATATAGATCCAGAGTTTGCGGGGTCGTCTTATTTGTGAACAAATATCATATATGTCAGATCCAATGGAGTAGATAAAAGAAAGTGCCTCCAAATTTGCACTCTCACTTTTGAACAGAACACTGCTCTCTTATGCGTATGGTTCAAAACCTCTGATTTCTGTCGTTCTTTAAAGGAGTTTTTTTATGAACAACAGAAAGGTACAGTTCAGACAGAACGATGCCCTTTTGAGAATTTCCTTTTGACATCTTGGGTAAACAGACTTCATTAATACACCTCAAACATATTAACTTTAGTTAAAACGGAAATCAATGACAACATGAACACATGATAACAGACTATAAAACTAGGTATACATACCGCCAATTCCAACATGAATACTTGAAAACACAGACTATAAAACTAGGTATACATGACGCCAATTCAACAATCGGTATTATGTGACTTGCCACTTATGCATTAAAGACAAGTGCACAGAACCACACTGTGATTTTCCCTACTGGAGCCCAAGGAAGAGGCAGTTCTACGGAGTAAAGCACTGAGAGCTCACAGCAGAGCTGGTTTCAGCAGCTGTCAATAAATCTGCTTAGATTTGTTAATCCTGGCTTGTTATTCTGAGGGTAAAATACATGTTTGCAACAGTAATATTAACCATGCTGTTTGCGGAAGAAAAAAATTGTGCCAATATTTAAAAAATAAAATGATTTTGTAAAACAAAAACTCTTTCGTTAAGTATGAGGCTCATTATTAAATTATTATTACAGTGGGGACTGCTCACAACAATGCCTTGGCAAATAATGTAATGTAATTTAGCAACTGTGTTGGGGGCCATGCAGTAATGTAGGATTTAGTTATGACTAAAAGTAGCTTTCAGCATGAATAGCCTTCATTTGGTACAGAAACGAATGTTCGTATTAAAGCCACACAGGAAGTAGGGCAGGTTGACAGATATTTAAAAGAACAGCTAATACAGTAAAATCCATTCACTTTCAAAGATTCGGTTTGGTTTTGTAGTAAAAAAAAAACTCTGCATTGCTCAATGCTGTATATCGGTGATGGCGATCCAATGACACAGGTGCCACTTATGGCACCCAGGAGCCTCTGAGGTGGCACTTGGCATCTGACTGCATTGTCACCATCACCATATATGGTGGGATATGGAGAATATGGAGACACTGTGAGGGACAGACTACAGGAAAAGACGGGGGAAGTAGAAACTGAAAGGAAGAGTGTGTGGAATAACAATGGGAGACGGGTCATAATATAAGGAGAAATGGTACTTTGAGATCGTGAACTTGGTTTATTGCATAACAATGGGCACTTGGGCTCAAAAGCCTTTGCCATCACTGCTCTATAATATGGGATTACTTATATTTGAAAAAAAGGAGGCACTGACAATAAAGAGAAGTGCTAAAACCTATTTTTATAAGGTGGAATATGGAGGGGAAATGTGAAAAGATATTTTACAGAAAGAGTAGACGGTGCAGGAGTGGATGTTTTTGCTATGGGAAGACTGTGGTTTAACAGGGTTAACATGCACTCTGTTATTTCATAATTTATGTTTACAAGTGATTCTCCAACTGCGAAGATTTTTTTTAAACATTGCATAAAGGCAGAAGTAAAAAAAATATTTTAGTAAACTGCTCTGTTTTAATCCTTTTTTAAATGATCTTTTTAGCAGGCTTTGTAGAAAATACCATTAGTTATGCATGGAAAAAAACACGCAGTAGGAGATTTGCTTGCTGCAATCTGTCCATTGCCCACAGACACGCTCCTATAGTCGTCAGACTCATAGACCTGCAAAGGCCACAAAGTTATTTTTAGCCATTTAATATGCACCTGAACCCTTAAATTTAAATACAGACAGACTAACCCCACATAGCATTTAAAATCAGACAAACTCACTTCCACCCAAATAAAAGGGCCTTTTGGCTTGCATGTTGTGGAGCTGCTGTTCCATGACAGTATCTGCACACACCAATGACAAAAGAACCAAGGAGCACTGCTTTACCAAATGGCATTTTCCTAATCCTTGCTTTTGCAAAGACTATGAATACAAAAGGCTTACTGCCTGATTAAAAAAAACTATTTGTAGGCTTCCCTACTTTGGCGGATCACAATTATTTGCATGCGCAGACTGATTAAGCAGAGTAATAAACATATGTAATGTTACATGGCCTCTTACTTATAGCATGTTAACAAATCAGTGTAAGCGCACACATATGCCTGGCTAGAACACCTCTTTGTAGGCCAGTGAATAAAACTGCTTTGACTTACATAGAACTCTATTAATGCACTATTTAACAGGCTCAAAAAAAACAAAAACTCATAGAAGACAGCAACATCACAGATTGAAATCATGTTCATCTGATCTAATTGCTAGTCTTATTATGAAACATTGTAACTAGTCTTCTTACATTTCTTTTAACACTGTGCACACTATTATTGAAACAAAATGTTTTCATGCGAGTGCCCCCAAATTCTGATTACTTTCTACTGAAATGGAGCTTACACATGAGAAGAAAATTATTTCTCTAAATAACAAAACGTCGGGGGAAGAGGGGGTGTATGGGTGCTAGAGAAGAGCCAGCATGATCATACCACCATATAAACAAATTAGGGAGCCACCATATAAACAAATTAAGCAGCTGCTTATGGCCCCACAGCTCCATATAACGCAGCCGTCTACCAGGAGATTTTGGAGCACTTCGTGCTTCCTTCAGCAGACTAGCTTTATGGGGATGTTGACTTCATTTTCCAGCAGGACTTGGCACCTGCCCACACTGCCAAAAGCACCAAAGCCTGGTTCAATGACAGTGGGATTACTGTGCTTGATTGGCCAGCAAACTTGCCTGACCTGAACCCCAGAGAGAATCTATGGGGCATTGCCAAGAGAAAGATGAGAGACATGAGACCGAACAATGCAGAAGTGAGTCCATATGCATGCTTATACTTTTCAGAGGTCCTGTTCTATGTACACTCCTTGTTTTATTGATTGCATGTAATATTCTAATTTACGAGGATTGTGGATTTGGGGTTTTCATGAGCTGTAAGCCATAATCATCGCACTTATGACAAATCACGGCTTGAAATATCTTGCTTTGCATGTAATACGTCTATCTCATATATTAGTTTCCCCTTTTATGTTGCATTACTGAAATAAATGAACTTTTGCACGATATTCTAATTTTTTGAGTATCACCTGAATTATTAGCCGAATGCAGTATTTGCTAGCTTTGGTCAGCAACTATTTAATAAAAATACAAGGTGTGCAACCAAAACCAGCCCCAATTCCAAAGGACCACACTAGCACTGCGCCATCACAGCCTCACATGTCAGTCTGTGTGACAGAGGATCACATTGCTACCTTGCACTATTTGCCATGAAGAGTAATCTGTGTGCTATTGTTAGAGAGTGTTGAAACTGCAAACAATATTTTTCTTAAGGGACTGATTACTGCTAGAGGAATCCATTCTTTAAAGAGCCACTACATTTTTTTCTACTATAGAAGCACATATGAAAAAATGAAATGGCCCTATGATGATGATAAACGGGCATGTGCTTTTTAAAAAGGTACATGCCAGGTTATCCTCTGACCAGCAGCCATGATGCTTGACTAGGAACAATCAAGGATGCTGCTGTCAGAGACAGTCTCTCACTGCTATTGCAGCTAGAGACCTCCATTTTCAAATGTGGATCTATAGAGGAGACTTTATTTAAGTCCAGTCTGTTGAAAACCTTTGAAAATGATGGTCTCTTGCAGCACTAGCTTTGAGAGACCCCGATCCGGTGAGAGGGATGAGCCCCTGGTCTGACTGGCTGCGAGTCAGCCTCCTTAACAAGGTTTAAAAAAAAAAAAAAGAGAGAAGGGTTTAATTTCCCATTAAGCAGTTGCAAAGCAATTAGATCTATGAACTTTTCTGAACTATTTCCCAACACATTATCTGGCAGTCTGGTATTTATCTTATATGCAGCACAACAAGAATGTCTGGCATTACGGAAATTTAAATAGGTTAGTACATCTGTAATCAGACATGTATGATTTGAGGGCTGGTCTAAAGCAGTTGCACAAACAGATAAACCTTCCCCTTATAATCCTGTCTTGAACTATATAAGCACGTAAAACAAATCATGCACGACTGCCTATAATGTAAAGCAAATTCAAATGACACATTTTAGTGTGATGTGTTATACAGTCTACCATTTAACCACTTCGCTCAGAAGGTCGTTCTTTGTGGTTCTGAAACACATAATCCAAACTGCAATGAGGATGCCCCCTTTCACTCACCACACTAAGCTACAGGAATCACAGATGACACACATGCTCACATGGACAGAATAAATGTTACTGACGCCCAATGTGAACACCAATCCAGTGTAACAACTATCTGCCCACATTTTTGTGTTCACTAGTGACATAGCAGGATATTTCTATTTTGGGGGTCTCTGTTACTGAGTGCCTGTTATCTGACCACTATATGGTCAGGTGCAGGAACACAGAATAGCATTTATTTAAAGTTGTCTTTTGGAGGCAAATCATCCCTTGCCACTAAGGCTTTAAAATTCCATAACATTATAAAAACATCTGCATAATTTGCAAAAAATAGGTTATCTTCTAAACCCTGTGTAAAGTGTTAATGAACTGCCAGAATTCTGCAAAACCAAATGCTGAATATGTCAAGTAATAGAGAAAGGTGTTCCGGCTCTCCCGCTGACTATATGCATGCCAATCATACTGCACTATTTATAGCGGTTAGAATTAAGCAGCCAACACACTCATGTCTACCAACATATGTTACCATCATCCTGAAATGCAGATCAATGCTTTCCCTTCGAATGTTTGTTCATACTGATACTGCATCAGACTTTTTTACTCCTTCCTCCTGGTGGCATGTGAAGTATTAGAACATGTCCACATGCAAAGCATTCAGAATGTGTAATGCGGGGTACAGTACTGACCTATTGGAAATGTCAGTGAAAATGGGAATGAAAATGTTATAGTGGTTAGAGAGAAAGACCGTAAATAGTGGGAAACGACAATAGATGGCATCAGAATGAAACATTGGAATGAAAGATTGGGGAGAGGATAGGCCTGTGACAATCCACATCATAAATGGAAAAATCTATACTAGAATCTCATGAAGCAGCCGATGAGTTACAGGACAACCATTTGGAACATCATTAATGTAACGCAAATGGAAATCCATCTATGTGCCTCAATTAGCTGGGGAAAACACATACATGAGAGATTATAGTCAGGCTTACAATCAGCTATTACATTTCAACACATAAAAAATATTGGATATGATGTTAAGTGATTGGATAATAATGCACTTAGATGATGGCCGTGTATTTATGTGAACACATCCAAACAGACACGCCTTTCATCCGACTTCAGTCTACTCCCTATTAAGTGACTTCGCATCTCGCAAGTTATCACAAAATGCTATCAGTTGGAGTGTATTACCTGTATTTTTATTGTATGGTATATTCATATTGCTCTATAATCCAGTAATGCCAAAGTTAATCACACACATAAATAGAGGTTTCTCATTAAAAGACTGTTTCTCTAAATTACCATTTATGTGGATTTCTACGTACATTTGAAGGAAATCATGTAGCTTTCAGCAACGATACCAAACTAGATGAATAACTTTGCCATTTAAATTCTTGGGAAATTTTCAGAATGTACCTATTTTCACAATGTTACCTTTTAAAGAGACAGTCTAGTCCCCAAACTAATGTTTGTATTCTGCACAGGCTTTTTTTTTCAGTGTGATTTGATGCAGGCATTCTGCATAAATTACATTTTTAACAATTTCTCAGCGATTACTTTGCATGTTTACTGCAGGTGTCACTTCCTGTGACCTTGCTCTTGTACACAGTAAACTAGTGTGGGCAGACCTGGTTTCTTGCAAACTGCTGTAATTTCAAAATTTCCTCTAGCTATAAGTATTCTATATTATAAGCAATACAAAATGTAAAACATGCATTTTAAAGTACTTTGAAAGCACATTAATATGAATTTCTATTTAGACAGGGCCGTCTTTAAAGCGGGGCAAACGGGGCAGCTGCCCTGGGCCCAGTTACTCCTGGGGGGCCCCAATGCAGCTGTCCCGTGGACCCCCAGCCCCTGCTTGCCGCGTTCACAGCGCATTGCGCTTGTGAACGCTTTTTTCTGGCAAGCCACATCCTATGGATGCGACGACCGAAAAAAAAAAACCAAGAAAAAAAAAACTGACGCCTGATGTGATGTCGCGTCACATCCGGTGACTGTTTCCCTCCTCCGTGCAAGAGGGAAGACTGCACGGAGGAGACATCCGGCGGGGGACACTAAGCAGGTTCATGTAAGTACTGGGGGGGGTGGGGCGCTTTACAGGCATCTGACTGGCCCAATATTACAGGCATCTGACTGGCCCAATATTACAGGCATCTGACTGGCCCAATATTACAGGCATCTGACTGGCCCAATATTACAGGCATCTGACTGGCCCAATATTACAGGCATCTGACTGGCCCAATATTCCTGGGCTCTGACTGGCCCAATATTGCAGGCATCTGACTGGCCCAATATTGCAGGCATCTGACTGGCACATTATTCCTGGGATCTGACTGGCACATTATTACTGGGCTCTGAATGGCACATTATTCCTGGGCTCTGACTGGCACAATATTCCTGGGCTCTGACTGGCACAATATTCCTGGGCTCTGACTGGCACAATATTCCTGGGCTCTGACTGGCACAATATTCCTGGGCTCTGACTGGCACAATATTCCTGGGCTCTGACTGGCACAATATTCCTGGGCTCTGACTGGCACAATATTCCTGGGCTCTGACTGGCACAATATTCCTGGGCTCTGAAAGGCACAATATTCCTGGGCTCTGAAAGGCACAATATTACTGGCATCTGAAAGGCACAATTATGGCATATGTGTGTGTATGGGGGGGGTAACATTGCGATGGATGGCGGGATTGCATGCAGGGGAGGGGGCAGGGTCCAGGGGGCCTAAGCAAATGCTTGCCCAGGGTCCAATCACTATTAAAGACGGCCCTGTATTTAGAAGATGCATTTTGGGCACTAGACAGTCCTTTTAAGTTAACTGCTTACAACAACTGGTTTATGGTTAGGATGTTAATGTTGTAACTATTGTTGGACCCAGAACATATACAAATTTGCATGAACTTTGTATCAGCCAGTTAAAAGGGTAGTGCTTGTAATTTTCCATTATATTACCCACTGATTTTAAGTAATGCTTTCTCTTTAATAATGGATTGTCCCATGGGAACTCTCATCTTACAGAGAGTCTCAATTCATACAGCAAATGTAGTTCATGGAGAAAAGTAACCCATCAATGTTTCCAAAACCCTGTCTCCTTGTGAGTTGCTTCCTGAAAATCTATTTTTGGTTCTAATTGGCTTTCTGTTCCACAGTAAGAAAGTGCCTTCTAAGAGATCAATAATGGAACAAGTTATCTGAATAGCTTATATATGAACAGCAGCAAATAAACAAACCTGCTAATAGAGCAAATGATTGTTGTTTTTAAGGCACTGCTTTACACACAGCTTTGCTGTGAGTAAAACAGAACTCTACTAATAATTGTAGATTGTAGGAGCCAGATAGACCGATTCAGAAGCCAGCTATCGTTATTTTTAGCATCGAGTTCAATGTAAAACAATTTTTTTTAAAGTTAGGAACTAGCAGCTCGGATTTTAAGGTGCCTGGTTTAACATTTGGTATTCTTCACTTCTATTTTTTATCAGTCAACTTATAAATGCTCCTATTTTAGTAACTGGTCAGGGATTAATTATTTTTTAATACAAAAATGTAGCAGCCATGCACTTCTCAATATAAGATTAATCTAAAAAGGCTACTTGGCTCCTGAAAGTCATAGTTGGGCAGCCAGAAGTTAGCAGAAACACACGCCGGATGGTGCTTTGGTCCTTAACGACCAAAACACCATTCAGCATCTGTGTGTTCCTGACTGCCGATCATGAAGCTATTGGGGCCACACAAGCGGGGACCCAACCCCGTCAGTCCCTGCTGACATTCCGCTGTCAGTCCTTGCTTGTGTGTTCCTGACCTAAATAACTTCAGGGATGCTGTAGATGTAGAGAATGCCTCACCTGACAGTGGGGATCCCACTGCAAGTCCCTGTTGTTTAATACAGGACGTTTTATGCCGTCATACTAGCCTTAAGACACTAAAAAGTAGGACATAGAACGTAATACAGGCGGGAAAGGGTTAATTATGTTTGCCAGAAACACTATACAGGGATTTTTGTAATTTTCAAATTTGTCCTGAGGAGTATATATAGAATGCAATTCTACACATTAAAAAGAAAGTAATACCTATTTTTGTTTACTTTGAATGAGTTGGAAGGTAATTTTTTTTTCAGTATTTAAGAAGTTTTCAATGCTTTAAATCACTAATCACACATACTAATTAATACTAAAAAAGGGAGTGTTACTGGATAATAGAAAAAGCCCAATAATGACTGACTGGAAACTCCACATGTACAGTGAAAGGGAAAGGGAGACGCTGTTGAAAAAGAACACAAAGTTTGAGTCCTGTTTGAAAACTTGTAGACAAACCAGTTAAGCAACAGATTTGGTAATACTTGCAGAGTTGCAAGTGGACACATTTATCGTACTGAAAGGGTATGTAAAAATGTATGTTTGTAGTTGTTACAAAGTGACATACAAAATAACTAGATAAGTAGGATTCAGTAAAGAGAGATGGACAACGATAAGCATTGACTTTGAAACATAGAATGTGTCTGCCCAATTTTCGAACTACTTCCCCAGTTCAGTGGCGTCTCCAGCATTCATATTTTCGGGGGGGGGGGGGGGGGGGTTAAATCTAAAATGTGTGTTACACATGCATACATAAATATATATATATACACAGACAAACACACACTGTGGAAAACATGTATAAGTTAACAAAATTCAGATTTCTAGTAACATTGTGAATTATGCTGCTCCGTGTCCCTGGTTGTCTCCTCCATGCAGTCTTCCTTCCTGCACGGAGGAGGGAAGTACAATCATAGGATATGACGTACTGTCATATCCGGTCGCAATGATTTTTTTTTTCCCCCACCAAAAAAAGTTCAGCAGTGCGATTCGCTGCAAGGTCACCCCCACTGGGTGACAGCTGTGGTCAGCAGAGGCCCCCTTAACCAGTAGTCCCTGGGCAAGTGCCCAGTTTGTCCATCAGTGCTGCTCATAAAGCAGCACTGATGTCAAGGCAGGAAAACTTTACTTTAAATTGGAGGGGGGGGGGGGGGGGGCGTTTAGGTGATAGTCCCTTTAAAATGTGACCTTCTTCCAAACTATTTAAAATCAACTAGGCATAAAACAATACTCCGTTAGCCACAGCATTTATTTATTTATTTTTATTTTTTACAGAGTTTAATAAATCTTTAACCTATATGCACAGTCATTTCTGTAGCGCTACGTTTGGGTACATTTTTGCCCACTTCTAAACCATTTAAAAATGTTCTAAAATAATAAAACTAAATCAGCACTGAAACAATGGTGGGCTATGCATTATATGGCTATATAATTTGACAAACTCCAATTTTGGCATTTTAGAAAGGGATTTTTAAATAACTTTTGGGTTTGTGATTAGTTTGATTTGTTACTATGTGTATATGTGTGTGTGTGTAAAAATCATTAGATAAGATGTGCTTTAGCAGGGCTTGACAAATCTAATTAGATTTTAGGAGCCAGCCAAAAAATTTAGGAGCCAGACAATCACGCAAGCATACACGCAATTCATAAACACACACGGCTTCTTCACATATATACACACACACACACACCTACTTTACATATACACATATATCCAAACACCTCACACACCTACTTTACATATACACATATACACAAACACATCACACACCTACTTTACATATACCCATATATCCAAACACCTCACACACACCTACTTTACATATACCCATTTATACAAACACCTCACACACCTACTTTACATATACCCATTTATACAAACACCTCACACACACCTACTTTACATATACACATATATACAAACACCTCACACACACCTACTTTACATATACACATATATCCAAACACCTCACACACACCTACTTTACATATACACATATATCCAAACACCTCACACACACCTACTTTACATATACACCAGGGCTCGACAAACCCCGGGCGCCAGGTCGCCATGGCGACCTGGAAATGGAGCCTGGCGCCCGGGTGCCGTTCCCCTTGCCGCTGCCATCCGTCTTTTGCAGCGCGAGGGGACAGACAGCAAGCTCCGCCCCCTCGCGCTACACGTGTGTATGAGTGTTCAGCCGAAAGAGCCTTGAGGATCGGCTGCGGCACGAATGTAACCCCTCCCCAGCAATGAGGTAAGGCAGCAGGGAGGGGAAACATTCGTGCCGCAGCCGATCTTCATGGCTCTTTCGGCTAAGTCAGAAGTTAAGAAGGGAAAAAAAAAAACTTGTGTATGTTTGAGTTGTATATGTGAAGTGGGGGGGAGGGATGTATATGTGAAGGGGGGGTATATATGTGAAGTGTGGGGGGGAGGTGTATATGTGAAGGGGAGGTATATATGTGTGAAGTGTGGGGGCAGGTGTATATGTGAAGGGGGGGTATATATGTGAAGTGTGGGGGGAGGTGTATATGTGAAGGGGGGGTATATATGTGTGAAGTGTGGGGGGAGGTGTATATGTGAAGGGGGGGTATATGTGTGGGGGGAGGTGTATATGTGAAGGGGGGGTATATATGTGAAGTGTGGGGGGAGGTGTATATGTGAAGGGGGGTATATATGTGAAGGGGGGTATATATGTGAAGGGGGGGTATATATGTGAAGTGTGTGTGTGTATTTGTGAAGTGGGTTGGTGTGTGGGGTTTGTATATGTGACGTGGGTTGGTGTGTGTGGGCTGTATATGTGACGTGGGTTGGTGTGTGTGGGGTGTATATGTGACGTGGGTTGGTGTGTGTGGGGTGTATATGTGACGTGGGTTGGTGTGTGTGTTTATGAATTGCGTGTATGTTTGCGTGATTGTCTGGCTCCTAAAAAATTTTGCTGGCTCCTAGAATAAAATAAATTTGTCAAGCCCTGATATACACATATATACAAACACCTCACACACACCTACTTTACATATACACATATATCCAAACACCTCACACACACCTACTTTACATATACACATATATACAAACACCTCACACACACCTACTTTACATATACACATATATACAAACACCTCACACACACCTACTTTACATATACACATATATACAAACACCTCACACACACACCTACTTTACATATACACATATATACAAACACCTCACACACACACCTACTTTACATATACACATATATACAAACACACACCCACCTCACACAGTCTTTTCTTGATGTGTCCCCCCTCCCTGCTGCTTTACCTCATTGCAGGGGAGGGGGACATCCGTGCTGCAGCATGTCCTCACTCATAGGCCTGCTGAGTGCCAGGATGTCACGTGTCGACACCCGGCACTCAGACACGCGTTGCGCGAGGGGGCGGAGCTTGCAGTCTGTGCTATACGCACAGACTTTACCCCCTCGCGCTCCGAAAAAAGAAAAAAAAATCGGATGGCAGCGGCAAGGGGACAGGGAGGGTAACTTCACCCAGGCGCCAGGTCTCATTTCCTGGTCGCCATGGCGACCTGGCGCCTGGGGTTTGTCGAGCCCTGTGCTTTAGCATATGCACCATTTCCATCTTGCAAGCTGTATGCTATGGATATGTAAATTAGCAATATATTCCATGTAAAACTACAGATCAATATATATTTGGTAGAACAGGGCTTGACAAATTTAATTTTGTTTTACGAGCCAGACAAGCGCACATCCACACACTCACCCAAAAATACACACAATCACGCAGTCATGTACACACATACGCTCGCAGACTCTCACACGGTAAACAGTGCCAGCACAACCAGGAAGTTCTTTATCTGGTGGAGGCGGTGCAGGATCCCAAAATTTTACAGGAGCCCACTTTATACACAGGCGTGCATTCAGAGAGTACCACTAGTTGCCACGTTTTGTACGTGTGCGCCGTGTTGTTTATACAGGACCCTTATTTATCCAACATCTTAAAGTTACAACACGCTTTAAAAACAAACAAACATTCTATTATACGAATGATGAAAAGGATACAGTTTTTTAAGTCTCTAATCTTTTCACAAAAATATTGTTGGCAGACTTGCTTTAAATGAAAAGTATGGCCCCCAAGATGTGTAACAGAATACTCTTACTTTGTTTGTACTCGGAATATAGCTGCAGTCTTGTATTGGTTGCAAAGTGACAATGCACTTTTAAATGCCTAATTAAACCAAAAGGTATGAATGCTTAATGGTAGGGAGAGTTCATTAAAAATGTATGGTTCTGTGACTTTCAGGGAATGACACAAACTAATTTGAGGAAAAAGGTTAAATTAAAGTTGTAAAAAAAAAATAAAACTGTTCTGCTACCAATAAATAGGAATCTGTATTAAAACCCACACAGGTAGACAAGATAACGGGAAACCCTGATCACTATGTTCATTTCATAGGAAGGAATTATTGAGCGGTACGGACACTGTACCTTTTAAAGAAAAGACACCGTTTCTTTGAGGGATCAAGGAGATATAAAAATAATCCATACTCTAAGCTCTGGAACCTCAAATAAAAGGTTTAATGAGGTTTAGATCTAGTGACTGGAGGAGCATCTGGTGTTCATGAAAACGCTCTAGACTTGTGTATATGGGGAATAAGGGACCAGTTTTCGCAGAATATTCACTGGTCATTGAAACAACCATAAGAGCCATCATCACACCTCTCAATGGCCAACACCATTAAGAGTCCACATTTACCAGCTGGCAGCAGACATTATGGCCAGAACGCATTCTTTGGTTTTCTCCAATATAGACTGGTCTGTACATAGTACAATATTATGTTTTGTCAATGGTAAGGGCCCATGTTTTGAGCACTGGCTTTCTATACAAGGCGTGCTCAAATGTCTACACCACGTGAATTTCATATTCACAGCATATAAATATTGTTGAGATTGGGACAGACATATACAAATAATCAGTGTTAATCTAATCATTATATCAAAGTGGCAGATGTTTCAACCAAAGATTGCTTTTGTGGCAAGGACAAGTGCAAACAGTATGATAACAAAAACATCACAATGACCTTAGTAGCCACTAATGTGTGAGGCTACTGATCGGTCTCCAGTCAGGTCACCTTAATCTGTAAAGAAGCCGTGAAAATCACTGAATTAATTCTGACTTGTACGGCTTTGAACATCAAGATCCCATAATTATTCTGCTTCCTAAAAAAATTAACGTGTTATGTGTGTATCTTGAAATGATGCACTGGTGCAGATAGTATGAATTTGAACTGTGTCTGAATGATGAAGCACTCACATCTCACAAAACAAAAAGTACACAGCAAGTCTTACAGGGAAGGAACAAGAAACCGTGACCACTGCAATAGTTCTACAGTCATGATTTACACTGTAAGCTTTCACAGGTATGCCACTAATAATTTGGCATTCAACAAAACATTAAACAAACCAAAATGTTGCTTAGTAGAACATTAATGTCACAATTTGGTTATACAATCATTTCAAGAAAACGAATGTATTGTGAAGCACTTGTCAGCCATGTTAGCCCAAATGAAAAGTTATCTGGACAATAAAATCTCCAAACACTTTAGAAAATACTAGAAAACTGCACAGCAGGGATATCGAACTGCAGCCCTCTAGCTGATCAATGACTACATCTACCCTTATTGCCCGCTAGGGTGACAAAGGTTTATGGAAATTAATTCCATTGACAGTTACAGGGAAACCATTTCATGCCTCTCGTATTACAATGTACTAATAACATTTGTAACTATGAAATGGAGGAGGCCATCTCACTTTCAGGTTACCAAGATTTTTAATACAGGCTGGGTATCCTTTATCCAGAAATCCGTTATCCAAAATATTTGGGGGATTTTGCCACAAGTTGAAAATTCCACACACACTTGTCAGAATTAAATAAAAAAGGTGGACAGAGGTAAATTAAATACTACTACAAACAGGATATGTTATAAATGTAGAAAATCACTTGTCAGAATGCAAGCACGCGACAGTTAGTTCAGTGTCCAGCACCCTTCAGCTGTGATATAGCCTTTCCATGCATGCTCAGATTCCCCCACGCAAGCATGTCCACAAAGGATAATACAATAGTGCATGTGCAAGCCTGATGCTCCAACAGCAGGTTCCCAACAATGTCTCACATCACAGCTGTAAAAGTGATATTTTGTTTTTGCTCTTTACAGTATTTGCACTGTATTGTACAGTGATGAGAGGATTTCATCTCTAACTGGTGAAAATGATCAGATATCCAAAACACGTCTGGTCCTGAGTGTTTTGGATAAGGAATACTCAACCTGTAATAAAATCAGACAATTTTCTAAACTAGAGGGTTATATAGCGAGACACAAAAAAACATTCCATTTAATAATTAAGACCATTTAAGTAATGAAAGAAGGCTAGATATGGTGCTGTGCAATGTCCTTAAAAAGCAACATGTTCTTAGTCACGATAAATGAAATGTTATTTCAAATTAAGTGATTAGTTCAGCTTCAAGTAAAGCTTTAAAGCTCATAATAGAGTAGTGTCTAGTCTGTGGTATAGAGCAATAGGAGGCGGCTAAAAATCAGTTGAATGTTTAACAAATCATTTCGGCAGTCAATGTCTTCAAGAAACAATTTGAGCTATCCCCATAAAAATATTTCTTTAGAAACTAAAAAGCAACAAGAAATTATATCTACTCTTACTTGTAGTCTTTTGCATAGAAAGATATATATTGGACAAATATATGCACATTTAAAATGGCGACTTTTAGGAGGCAGGAAGCTTGGAAGAATAAAGAATACTAACCATAAAATACCAATTAAAAGAACCAATTAAGGCAGGGCTTGACAAACTTAACTGAGTTTTAGGAGCCAGCAAAAAAAATCTAGGAGCCAGACAACGGCACATACACACAAACACATACATCATTTAGATATTTCTATTGGTATAAAGCCTTGCATATAAAGTTACTGCTCTTTATGTGTGCGTTGCTCATTGCTTATTATATATACACACATATACATTAAAAACCTATTAAACCCTCCAAAAATAATATAATTATGTAAATATATATATATATATATATATATATATATATATATATATATATACACATATACACACACACACACATATATATATATATATATATATATATATATATATATACACACACACACACACACATACACATATACACACACACACACACACACATACATACATATATATACATATACACACACACACACACACACACACACACACACACACACACACACACACACACATATATATATATATACATATACACACACACACACACACAATATATATGCAAAATACACTTAGGCCATCAATTAGCTTTAAACCACTGCCATATTTAGCCCTCTTACATTAGGCACATTCTAAATATAGTAGAAATTAACTTTTATCTAGAAAATATCACCAGTTTAGTAACCTATGAATCGGCAGCAACTCTTAACCTAAAATACATAAACTGTGCTAAAAACAGAACATCAACTGGAATACAAATAAATGTATTCCCTCGATGCAAGAATGGAGGTTTCTGTGTATACAAAGTTTATTAATAGAAACCCATAATTAAAAAAATAAAACAAAAAGGGGGAAAAAGTGTGTAAGTATTGCAAATACTCAAAATTAATAATCAACAAGTCTTTATCAACCATGTGGCGCTAACTAGTAACACAAGAAAGTGATTGGAGTACCTCCAGATCCCAACTGCTTGTAGAACCTGTATTCCAAATGTAGCTGCGGTGCTCTAGATTTCATCGGTTCCTGTAAAAGAACAAAAAAGCATTTATACACTTAGGTTAACTCTACATTGGTGTATTACGGAGCCCTGCTATATAAATAAGCCCTAAATTTATGGAATCAATGTCTAAGAATTATTTTTTTTTCCCCACAAAATGTTCGTCACTGCAACTTGTACTAAATGATTAACCTACGAGAACTGTTGAAAAAAAATGATAGGCTTCCTCAAATCAATATCAATAACATAATTCCAAAGAGCCAAGGATCCTAAGTTCCCTTTTGCCAGCTCTTTTGATGTAACTCTTTAGAAGAGCCATTTCCCTGGCTCCTACACTTTGGGGGCTGTTCATAAAAAGGTGCGATTAACTTTTCATCTTGCCAATTTAGCTGTATATTATGCAGGAACAAAACTGGTGAGCACGCCCCAATAAACAAATCCCTTGCCCCCTCACGCAACCCGAGTATGAGTGCTGGCTGTCATTACTTGACAACCCAGCAGTCAGTCGAAAGAGCAATGAAGATCGGCTGCAGTACGAATGTTCCCCCTCCCTGCTGCTTTACCTCATTGCAGGGGATGGGGAACATTCATGCTGCATGCTTGTCAAGTGACGACACCCAGCACTCAGATACGTTAAGAAGGAAAATAAAACTGTATGTGCATATGTGAAGTGGGTTGGTGTTTGTGTGTGTGTATGTGCATATGTGAAGTGGGTTGGTGTTTGTGTGTGTGTGTGTGTATGTGCATATGTGAAGTAGGTTGGTGTTTGTGTGTGTGTGTATGTGCATATGTGAAGTAGGTGTGTGTGTTTATGAATTGCATGTATGTTTGTGTGCTTGTCTGGCTCCTAAAATCAAATAAAATTTGTCAAGACCTGCACTAGGAACTAGACAATGTACAATACAGTTGGTTAGGACATTTTTTTTAAAGATGTTTGCAACCAGAAAATCTTACACGTTTGCCCTACAGACTTATTCATGGGTAGATAGAAAGGGGTATGTATAAAAACTCCCACACTGCAAAGGAGTTTTATAAATAAAATTTTAAAAAAGCGCAATTGCCGTTTGTTCTGTATAACATCTGTTGCACCTTTTTAATTAATGTACAACTTATGACATGCAAATGATATAAAAAAAAATTTAAAAAAGTATTTTCAAACAGATTGCTCCAGGCTGAAAACCATGTTCTTGCCAAGTCTGAATTAATATGTCAAACTATGCAAATATTTATTTTTAAGGTAGCTAAATCTTACACAAGAACTTACACAGTCCACATCAAGCTAAGCGTGTTCCTACACTTTTTCATGTGGGATGCATCACACTCAATAGAAACGTACACCATTAAAAGTGATTGAAGAGGATCTATTCTAAATTGCAAGCAAATGTTTAAATTCAGTTCTAAATGTGTCTTTAGAGTCTCCTGTTTATGACATCACTTGTGGCCTAATATGCAAATTAACTGATTTTCAATAGCAAATGTGTAATTTGCATACAATGTATAGATCATTTTCAATCATTTTTTATTCTCTACCTTCACATTTTCTTTTAGATACAGTCTCCTTAATGACACACATGCATAGAAAATGGGGCCGATTTTTCGGCTGAGGAAAAATCGAAACGCGTCCCTCTTTTGGCGTCCTGTCTCTGTATACCTGGCCAGGTTATACTTTTGTTTCAGCACACTCTGCAGCTATTAAATAAGGTAAAAAGAGTGATATTGTTTTCACCTGTTTTTTTATTATCTGTATGTGCATTTTTCTGTACATGTGCCTCCCCTAAGGGATTGTTTACAGTGGCAACTCAGTGTTTTACTTGCCATGATATATTTTTGTTACATTGATTTGTCTCTCAATTTTGCACATTCATTTTTTAAGAGACCCACTACTCCTATAGGCATTTTACATACCCTCTGCCTGGAGTCATTCTTTCTGTATATGTGTATTACTCTTTATATGTAATGTTTATGTGTATATTGGTACATTAAAATGTATATATTTTTACAGTCCTTGTGTTCTGACCCTTTCTTATAAGGTTTAATAGTCTCTTCAATATAAGAGCTGCCCACCAGCTGATGAAGATAATTCGAAACGCGTCCTGTGGGGTGTAGCTGTGTTTCTATATAGTGCAATATCCTAACTGTTCAATAGACCTGGCCAGGCAAACAGGCCCAGTGGGTAAGGGATCTTTGGCTTTATTTTTCATATATTTTAATTTTTTTTTGTTTTTCGTCCATGTGGGGCTCTTTATTTTATATATCATATATTGTATTTATGTTGATTTATTTCCATGTGATCACTCATTTATTTTGTGACTTTGGATCATATTGTTATATTTTTTATATGGTAATTCATTTATGTATCTATATTTCTTTGTAATAAATTTATATATTTTTATATCTATTCGTCCTTGCAGTCTATTACATTAAACTGTTTATATATATATATATATTTCAAGTGTGCAAAGCCCATTTCTACTGGGCGAAACGCATTGTGGAGAGGAGGAGACTTGCTGGTATTATCTTAGGACACTGGGACTTGTTTTATTCTGCATGTACCTGCTGGATTCCTGTTTATTTTAATGTAAGATCTTTTATATTTTGTCTACAATACATTTTTACATCCTTACTAACTGTCTCTCCTCCGCTCTCTTATCTTCTGGGATACGCTTGGATCACCTACCCTGCGTGGGCTCCCATGAGGCTTTATGTACTGAGCAGAATACTGCTCAGGGATATGTGAGTGTATTTTCACTTTTTTCACATTCCCTGTTTTTGCACTAAAATACTACACTAAATTATTATTATTTTGTTTCTGTTTTTCCCTTCATGTATTAATCAAGCGAATTGCTACCGAATTGAGGGTAATCCTTTTTGTTGTATATTAAGTGTTGGTTAAAGCGCACTTTTTCATTATTATTTTTTGCTGTTTATTGTACCGAACCAGAAGTGAAACACTGGTTGATTGAGTTGCTGCTATTACTATCACATTTTGGCGCAGTGTGTTTCTTGTTTTTCTCTATATATACATAATACATGCTAATATGCCCCCTTCTTCCCAAACTGACCCCCATATTTACCAATCTGACCCTCACTTTCCAATTTGCCCCCTTCATCCCAATCTGCCCCTTCTTCCCAGTATGACCCACAGATTTGCCAATCTGATCCCCACTTGCCAGTCTTCTCTCAAAATGTGTCATTCTGCCCCCAACTTTCACTCCCAGACTTGCCAATATGACCTCATTTCCCAATTTGCCCCTAAATGTGCCAATCTGACTTCCAAATATGCCCTTCTACTACTGCGTGACCCCCAGACTTACCAATATGACCCCTTCTTCCCATATTCGCTAATCTTAACCATCCTTCCTCTATCTGACCCCTAAACATGCCAATCTGCCCCCTTCTTCCAAATCTGCCCCACATAATCCAATGTGACACCCACACTACCCAATCTCACCCCAAACTTGCTAATCTGCCCCTTCTTCCCAATCTCACCCCCCAGACTTGCCAGTCTGCCCTCAAACTAGCCAGTCTGACCGCTTCTTCCTAATATTCCCCCCATTTTTGCCATTCTGACCCTTTATTACCAGTATGATCCCCATATTTGCCATTTTGGCCCTTTCTTCCCAGTATGACCCCCACATCCCTGTATGACCCCCATAAATTGCCAATCTGACCCCTTCTTCCCAGTATGACTCCCAAATGTGCCAATCTGACTCCCAGACTTCCCAATCATACCTCCACAAATCCCAAATGGACACCCACACTTCTCAATCAGACCCCCACTCTTCCCAATGTAACCCCAATACTTGACAACCTTCTCTCCCCCCCCCCCCCCCCCCCCCACACTTCCCAATCAGCATGCAGGACTTATCTGATATTTGCATTGAGGACCTGCTCCATCACCATCATTGCAGGGGACGTGTCATCGCGTGATGCCCACAGGTCTATGTGAGCTGCACTCACATCAGCCTGCATTACCGAGCCCTGTCACAAGTGTCTGCTAACAGCGGACCCGTGTGACAGCGCTAGGAGATGCAGGTTGCTGTGAGCAGGAGCTCACACAGTCCTGCGCAAGGTAACATAACGACAAATTACCTCGTGACCCCCCCACACCCACCCCCCAGCATTTCAGCAGTGGGACCCACTTCTGACCCAGGCCTTCCAGCAGTGCCAGAGTACCTGTATGGAAGTACCATTCACCTAGCACCTACAAATAACTACGCTGGTTCCTGATCTGGCCTGTTTAGCTCCTTAATGTCACCAAACATTTGTCAAGCCCTGTAATAAAACTACTACTGATTTGTTAAAACATGTGATGGCATATAAGCAGGTGAGCCAATCATTCCTTATCTGTTCCTCAGAACAGCCGTATACACATCCCAGGCATTTTTGAACTTGCCGTGTTTACTACGTGTTAAAGGTAATATACAAGGTAGCTATGTATTTTTTGTTGAATATTTTTTTGTTAAATTTAGAATTCCACTCACTGAGTTTATCAATAAATGTTGTTTATTATGAGGTTGAAGTTTTAAACCTGTTTAACTTCTTTTTTTCCACTTCAATGCATTCAGCATAAAAGTAGAAAGCAGTTCATGCCTCGAGTAACTGAAACTTGCAGAACTACTGTCACTTTCCCTACTAAGTAGTATATCAAATGTCACTGTGTTCACTGGTGAGAAACTCAGTATTCACTTTACTCCTTTCCTCTCAGATAACCTCGCAAAACTCCAGCAGTTTTGGATTTGAACTTCTTACACTCATTTTCCTGCCTCAGTGTAATGGGATGTGTAGTCCAGAAGTGCCAGAGGATTCTGAGCCAAAGTATTAGTGGAACAGGCAGTGTTGAGGGAAAACAAATGATTGAAAGAGAAATTATATATTTAAAGGTACACTACCACTTACATAAGATGTAACTAGATTACCTGTGCATTTAAAACAACACACACATCCAAGATATATGCCAATTTTCTTTTTATGTTTTCTTCTATGTTTGAATTAACTGAATATAAAAGTAAAAATAAAATTAGGTGTTTATCTCCAGCATCCATTTTAAGAATTGTACCCAGGATTCAACATTCTCCAAAATCTTCCAGCAAGTCTCTCTTTACTACTGTGGCCAAATCAGGAGCTGGCTCCTGTGTATCATAGTGGGCAGAACTAGGTGGCTGTGCACAACTTTTATCTTCCTTCCTTGTGATGTAATAGGTACATTACCCTCCCAGTTAATGCATGTCTATGATCAGAATTCAGACTTGCAGACGGCATTCTGTGTCCCCAGCCCCAAAGTGAGATACCAGTGCTATAAAGTCACTGGAGGGTGGCACCCAAAAATACAATATTTCCCAAAATGGTAGCACCCAGTCACACTTAAAAAATATTTCATAAAATAAACTCACAAAACCAAGACATATCTGAAATCAACAATGCAAGAAAAAAAAAACTTTCATTAATCAATTAATTAACTTTAATTAACTAACTTTCCTTTAATTAATCCAGCCAGAGAGCAATCTATCATGGCTAGCTTTATATATCTGAGCTCTCGTGGTCTTATTTGTACAGAATTTCAAATAAATATGTTGTTAAATTAGCAGACTTGTTAGGCCACAAGGTTTCCATCAAATATTAAGTTAGAATATATAACTTTGTCATTGAAAGATCAACTAAAACGATATAGTATTTACAGATGAAGCGTTAACAATTTACAGAGCTAGAAAATACTTTGAGGGCATTATAAACTCAATTTAACACAGACAGAACACAGACTGTATTGTTCAAAAAGAAAAATCTTTAGACAAGCAAATGGGAGCTACAAACTGTAAGAACTCAATGTGGCTCTGGTAAATTTCACTTTACGGATTAATCATCCATCACAGGAACACAAAGATTATATTGTTCTTAAATGGCTTGAAAGTGAGGATTGTTCCCATTGCAAATGACAAATAACTCTAGGTGTAGCCTTCAGCTACCTGACCTTACTGTATCAAATGAATGATTTCTAATAGTACAGATTTCTAAAGCACACTAGTGACATGCACTGTAAAACACGGGGGGAAATGCCAGGAATTAGCAAATATATTAGCATGTTAACAGCAAGCACGAGATCAAAGAAAAAAAAACAACAAAGATGGATGTCCTTAAATATAAACATATTTAGATGTTCATTCAATACTGAATTCCACAAATAAATTCTGAATATGTTTCTCATGTCTCCCCACTTCTAGACTGCAAGCAGAATAATCTCCACCTTTATTAGTAGATTTCATTTCTCTTAATCAGATTGTAACAACCTTCACATTATGTTACATGCTTTGCATAAATTGATGGTGCTATATAAATGCTAATTTGTATATGAAGATTGTGCTATTTTACATTAGATTGGCAAAAGTAACCAAATGAGACATCAAGCAGACATTTGTTTTAGCTTGTTTTGGTTGTGCATTTAAACCAATGTACAAAGATATGGCTTTGTACATACTTTTTGCATAATTTTCAAGAAATATTTTCTCCGACAGTTTTCTTTACTCAAAATTGAGCATGCAGTCAAATAGTCCCTGGATATGTTTTAATTTATAGGTGTACAGCTGCACACTAAGAATTGTGCATGAAAGCAGTATGTAACCACACCTCTCCACAAAGATGCACATGGACCCCCAATATGCATGCTCTGGTAGTGTCACACTAACACACACTGGGCCTGATTGGCTCAAACAAGGAACTGTGGATGTCCATTTCAAAACTGTAGATGATAAACATGCTTAACTTACTTTAGCTATTAAAGGGTATTTGTCTGTTAATTCACTCAAAATTATGTCTATTCCATTATCATAAAGCAGATACAGGATTGCTATGACTACTTCAGATTTCATGAAGTGGTTGGTACAAAAGAAAATCAGGTTATACTAAAATCATTAATTTGGTGATTTTTTTTATAAGTATCAAATCATTGTAAAAATTACATGAGATGGTGATTAATTTGGTGATTTTTGATAGCTTAGATATTTAACATAATATTAAACATGTTCATGCATTAGAATTTACATGTCCTTGTTAACAAATATTAGGTTTACTGGCTCCACTATCTGGAGTTGTAGAAGTGGCTGTGCCCATTTAACCTCGCTCCAACATCAACTTCCACCCATAGCGCTTGCCTGCTTTCCTTTTTCTTCCGAACTCCACCCTTTTCTTACTTCAGGTATTATTTACAGGGACTCCCTAGTCGAGATGGCGGTGTAAAGAACCAGTAAAGAAACCAGAAATTTGACTACTTAATATAGCTGATTTTTACAGCTTTCAGGATTACTGTGTCATATTTGGTTCCAGGATTTCAACACCGGCAAATATGCACTCCTCCATATCAGCCAAAATCCTCTGAAAAGAACCCGAAATCAACTAGAACTGATGAATTTTGGGAATTTCAGTTCTCCCGCTAGAAATTGAAGAATTGAAATAAAAATGGTTTAAAAATAGGCCAAGCCCAACCTAATCATAAATAAGGCTGGGGGACTGCCAAATGGCCCCCCGACCCTATAATATATATTTGGGTACCAGGGCAAGTAGCCCCGACTGGCCCAAATGGCTTCCAGTCTGCCGTTATACACCTGGAAGATCGGGGCCAGTAGGTATGACCCCAAAACCACATAATACACTGGACAGGGAGCTGGGCAAAATGCTCCACATGTGCCATGACCACAAAAAGCAAGCCATTTATAAAAGCCATTTAACCCCTTCCCTGCCATTGATCGCTGTGTACGCAGTGATCATACACAGCAGCACATTTTTTGCTGTCTGTGCATTTTTTAGGGGTTATTTTTTTTTACTGTAATTCATTACAGGATAAAAAAAGGCTCTTTTAAGAGAGATTAACCCCTTTCTTGCCGTAGATCACTGCCTAATCAGCGATCTGACGCAAATGCAGCAATCTTGCTGCAGAAGCATTTTTAATTTTTTAAAAACTTTTTTATTACACCCGTCACGTGTTAATTATACCCGCTAGGGGACTACGTTTAACGTAAAAAATTTTTTTTAGCTGTCTGAGCGCATGTATAGCGATCAGTAACAGCTGATAAGTGACAATGGCGGGTTGGCGTTTGCTCAGATGAGCATCACCATTCGTCTGGTTAGATCAATATGTGTAAATATTTGATCTGACCAGTGTAGATCTGCCTCCCTCTCACTTGAGTTTTAGTGAGGGAGACAGAGCTGTATAATGTAAGTTTTTAATTATAATATATTTAATAGAATTGAGACCCAAAGGCTTTTATAAAAGCCGTTTCCAGTATTTAACCCCTTCCCTGCAATTGATCGCTGTGTACGCAGTGATCTTACACAGCAGCACATTTTTTGCTGTCTTTGCATTTTTTTAGGGGTTATTTTTTTTTACTTTGATTTATTACAGTATATAAAAGGCTCTTTTAAGAGCTATTAACCCCTTCCTTGCCGTATATCACTTCCTAAGCAGCACATATGGTCACTGCCTAAGCAGCGCATATGGAGCAATCTAGTCGCCGAAGGATTTTTTTTTGCTATCAGCATTTTTTTTTTGTCAGACTCACTAGGGGTTAATTATACCCACTAGGGGATTACGTGTATTCCTTTTGAAGCTGTCTGAACGCGTGTATAGCGATCAGTAACAGCCGATCAGTGGCAAAGGTGGTTTGGTGATTTCTCAGATGAGCATCACCATTCGTCTGGTTCGTAAATATTGTTCTGACCCAAATGGATCTGCCTCCCTCTCCTCACTTGAGTTTTAGTGAGGGAAAGAGACAGATCTGTATAACATAATTTTTAAATTGTAATAAATTAAATAAAATGTTAATAAATTGTGAGTCCCAAGGGCTTTTATAAAAGCCATACCTTTTGTATAGTGTAGTGTATTAACTCCTTCCCTGCCACTGATCACTGCACAGCAGAATTTTTTTTCTTGTCTGTGCATTTGTAGGGGTTAATTTTTTTGTACAGTACTACAAAGGCTCTTATAAGAGCTATTAACCCCTTCCTTGCTCTACATGTTCAAATTCCAAGTTTGAAAATCAAAAAGCGCACCTCTCAAATGTAGCCTTTCAACCCATAACAAAGCTGACAAAGCTATGCATGGGTGGTATCCCTGTGCTCGGGAGATGTTGCTGAACATATATTGTGGTATTGTTTGTCAGTGACACATACCGAAATATGTGAATTTGTGTCTAAAGTGCAATGTATGTGGGAAAAAATACACAATAAAATGACTACCACAAACTTTGACAAAGGCTGGTGGTAGAATTGGTGCATGGAAAGTGTTAAAATAACACCATTTAAAATAGCCTAGGGTGTCTACTTTTACAAAATGTATACTTTTTGAAATAAATACACTGTCCTACTTAAAAAAAAGTCCCAAATGAAAGATGGGCTCAGGCTGACTACACGTCAATATTCCAAGTTGAAAATGCGCACCTTCACAATGTGGCCCTTTAGCCCCCAAACAACCCAACAAACCTATGCATGGGTGGTATCCCTGTACTCAGGATATGTTGTTGAACACATATAAGGTTATTGTTTGGCAGTGACACATACCAAAATCTGTGAATTTATGTCTAAAATACAATATTTGTGAAAAAAAACACACAAAAATTACTACCACAAACTTTGACAAAGGCTGGTGGTAGAATTAGTGCATGGAAAGTGTTAAAATACCACCATTTGAAATAGCGTAGGGTGTCTACTTTTAAAAAATATATGGGTTGATGGGGTAAAATACACTGGCTGGTTTCAAATATGTCCCAAATGGGACATGGGTGCAGGCGGTCTGCATGTCAAAATTTTAATTTGGAAAACCAAAAACTGCACCTACCAAATGTGGCCTTTTACCCCCCAAACAACCCAACAAACCTATGCATGGGTGGTATCCCTGTACTCGAGATGTTGCTGAACACTTATTAGGGTGTTATTTGGCAGTGACACATACCAAAATCTGTGAATTCATGTCTGAAGTACAAGGTTTGTGAAAAAAAACCACAAAAAAATTACTACCACAAAGTTTGACAAAGGCTGGTGGTAGAATTAGTGCATGGAAAGTGTAAAAATACCACCATTTGAGATAGCCTAAGGTGTCTTCTTTTAAAAAATATATGGGTTGATGGGGTAAAATACACTAGCTGGCTTCAAATATGTCCCAAATGGGACATGGGTGCAGGCTGTCTGCATGTAAAAATTTCAAGTTGGAAAACAAAAAACTGCACCTCACAAATTTGGCATTTTAGCCCCCAAACAACCCAACAAACCTATGCATGGGTGGTATCCCTGTACTCAGGAGAAATAGTAGAATCTATTTAGCATGTTTTTTCGTTCGCTATTGTCGATGAGGAGAAGTTGTTTCAAATAAAAACAAAGAAATTTGTGTATTTATTTTTTTTTTACCATATTTTATTATTTTTTTTAATAATATGATAAGATATGATCAAAAAGATGGCATCCATAGAAAGCCCTTCTTGTCCCGATAAAAACAATATATAATATGTGTGGGTACAGCAAATGACAAAGAAGAAAATTACTGCTAAACACAAACAGCACAGAAATGTTAAAATAGGCATTGTCCAGAAAGGACAAAAATGTTTCAAAGGCTCTGTCCTTAAGGGGTTAAACAGCTATCACTTTAAGAAGCGGTACCAAGGATGTGTCAGTACATCCTAATGTTTTCCTATCGGCAAACTACAGACTTACACTAGATAAACTCAAAATTACCTTTCATTATAAAAAAAAAAAAAAAAAAAGCTAAAATGAAAAAATTACTTCCTGAACACAGCCCTGTTACACTACCGTCCAACTACTTTTTGGTAGAACACAGAAGTAAACAAAATGTTAGCAAATATGATAATAAAAGTAAACTTACCAGTTTAATTGCCACATATTCATTCGTGTATAGATTTTTCCCTTGAAAAAGAAAAAACAAGAATGTAAGACCTTGCCAGGACTGGTACAAAAGCAAAGCATTGGGAAACAAGCATGCAATTTACCAAAAAGCAAAGTCCATATAAAACATTAATGAGGCATCAACTAATGCATATTACTGAAGACATAAAAGAAGCACACTGACAAAAAAAAAAAAAAAACTGTTGGCTTTCTGCTCATTTCAAGTAAGATGTAAATGTTACAATGCATGGAGATTACAAATAAACACAGAAATTCATTACAGACCATTTATATGTAGGGATTTCATTAGTTCCAGATGCTGTTTTCACATGCTGTATACAGCGTTTGTTTTGTTTTATTATATGTCATTTACTCTATTTGTGAAATCATAATAACTAAACTATAAATCCAGAGAAATATACTGGCACTTTAATCCAATTGTTACCAAAAGATGAACAGGTTTTAGGGGGATGTGAATTACAATAAAAACACACACCATACAGGTAACACCAATTTTAATGCAGCCTGGTAGACATTTTAACTGAAAGAGGACATAAAAGGACATAAATGTGGAAATAACAGACCGTACATCAACACCAAGAAACAGATACAAGTTTTAAATACAGTTGCAAACAAATTATTTCTTCATTTAAACTGAAGATTCATTGGATTCTCAAATCACAATATTTGCTACATTCCTTCTCACAAATTGGACACAGCAACCTAAAAAATGTTTCAAAATGGAGATAACCCGGTAAATAATTTTTATATAGAACTCAATGGAATACCTACAAACTATATAATATACATATATATATATATATATACACACACACACACACACACACACACATTATATACACACACACATTATACACACACACACACACACACACACACACACACACATTATATACACACACACACACACACACACACACACTTCTTTGGGGGAACACCATTTTCCAGACTCACAAAAATTGATTAGCTGGTTCCTTTATTGGTCTGTCCAATTGTTAAGATTTACAATTAATTATCAAGTTCTGATTGGATGAATATTCCTTTTTGCCCTCATTAAATACCTTTTCTGCAGGCCTACAGTCCTCTGCAATTGAATGTTCTTTAGTGTGCATGGTGAAAACATCCTAAAGACAGATAATGTGCATGTTGCACGCAAGAATGATCGTTGCATATTGTACTTTAAAAAACAAGTTACTGCTCTTCTGTAGTTTACTTAAAATATCTTTGCCAGAGCTGCTAAATATACACCCTCCCCTGTGACTGCAGTGAGAAGGAACACACTGCCTCCCTTTACTGCAGTTATCATGCTCCCCTCTGAGACAGAACGGTCATTAGCTAGTTAGCAGCCGTTCTGTTTTTATCAAACACTGGAAGTGAGTGGCCCTTTTAAACAAATGTGTGTGTTTGTTGTTTTTTTTTTGTTTTTTTTTAAATAACCGGTTTATTTTGCGTTCAACCATTTTATATTGTGTAGTCTGGACAATTATTCTAGCTATTCATTTAATGGATATTGCTAGAATGAATGTACTGCTGCTTGTTTGAAAGCACAGATTTTTTTTGTACAGTTAAGTTTCTAAAAAGAAGCTTTGGCAAACCCAAACCTTGCTGTGGATCGGGAGGTCAAGGAGTCATGCAGTGACATTGAAACCACTTTTCTTTTCCAGGGCATACAATTCAGATTGGAAGGCATTCCAGTGAAACCAAAATTGTGATATACATGCTTGTTTCAAAATACATACAGGAGAGTTATCCAAAAATGTTTTTCCTATGGCAGTTAGTTACTTTTATTAGGGTTTGAAACCTATGATGCAAATGTAATCGCCCCTTCACCTGCATTCAAAGCAAAATAAAACGTTTTTTAAAAAACCAGATAATGTCCACCACCGCTGCCCATGCCTATTTTTACATGTGCAAAATAACCAGGTACAATTCAAAACATTTGGATTTCAAGGGTGATTTGAAGAAACAGGAGGATATCTGGTTAAAAAGTAGCTATCACCAGGTTTATGGTCATATAACAGCCATCATATAATCCAGTTTAACTCTTATCAGTTATCTGCCACACCTGCACATAAGGCCATAATGTTGGCTATATTTTTATTGCATAATCTTTGTTCTCTTCTAGAAAATGCTAAACACAAAAGGGTAAGATTATGGTATAAATTTGTTCTTTCATTAAAAATCAAAGAGTGTAAAGTGAAAAAAAAAAATCCCACAAACACTTGCTTGTGGGACCGTCAGAAAAAACAGGAAAGGATTTTCCCAGCAACAGGCAAAAGGAAGGATGAATTACTGGCCCTTGGGTACACCGACAAAGAGCACATGTACATGCTTTCCCCTATCCATGAGGAGAGCACAGTAACATTGTGTATAAAATGTTACAAAAAAAAAAAATGTTGCATTCTGGAATACAACAGGCACATGGAGGAAGTAGATCTAAGTAGATCTTGCAGGTCACTGCAAAGTAACATTTCTTGTGCAGCAAAAATCAAAGACCTGTTATAAAAAAGGGCCAATATGTTTGATTCAAATGGGCATATACTACTCCTGTGTGTAGACTCTTTTGGCCACTACCACTCTTCACTAAAGTCCCTAAGAGGTCTGACTGAGCGTGCCATAAACGGTCAGGCCAAACCTATGATTCTCACAGGTAATCTAAAATTAACCAATGAAAGTGATGCACACAGGATCACCTTTCTTGACCTGTACACACTCCTCTGGCAGCATACAGGTTTGATTAAGTCATTAAATTTGAGAAAAGCCACAGCTTACGCTTGGTGACAGAGGATGTTTTAACACTTCTTCTGTGTTTGTGTTTAGCTGCAATTTTCGATCTCATTCCTTGAATAAAAAGGGCATGGCTGTCTATAGATACCCTTATTTTCCGCATATATAATTTATTTTTAAAAACAATTTGAAAAATTGTAACACTAACTTTTACATGAAAAACCTTTTACACATCTACAAACTTGAATAAAAAGATGCTAAATAGATTCTAATAGTTGTTCTGAGTTTAGAAAAACAATGTTAACTTGTTTCTCTGTTTTTACAGGTTTTCTGCTTTTTGCAAGTTGAAGGGCAACAACTGGAATCAGTGCATTGATCTTTCTAAAACATTTTCTCCTACAGTGACCTTTTAACCCTAACCCTTACTCTAACCTGAAGGCTAACTAATGATGTATTGTTTTGGATGTCTCTGACTTCCAAAATCGGTCTGCCTGGTTACTAACCAGGTTTTTTTTAGGAGCCATGTAAATGGAACTCACAGAAATTTATGTAAAACAAGAAAAGTTAGGAGCCAGCAGTAAGGAATTTAGGAGCCTCTTCTCCTGAGGAAGCCGCGACTGGAGGTCCGGCGAAACGCGTTGAGACAGAGCCCGGTAGCTGCAGCTCTTCAAACCTGATCCTGCCTTTTGCTTCTGCCTCATCCAGGTTACGATTTCATTCAAGTCCTGGACTTTTTGCCTATGTCCTATTTTATCTTGTGAGTTTGTTTTTAGCAGGGGCCATCATTGTTCTTACCATCTATCAGGTCCTGCACATGTTTGTTGCTGTTTTTATTTTCCCAAATCTATTAAATATTTATGAAGAAATCATGCTATTTCCCATGACTATCCAACACGTTGGTTTGTGAGTGTATTCATCACCACTTATGTTTTTATGATTGTGGTGCTCCACAGTATTGCACTATTATTTGTTCTTAATCTAAGGTACCACCATCCTGCGCCATTTTGTGAGCATTCTGGAGAGTGCTTCAGAGGGCTGCGTTTGTGTGCAGTATCGCAAGTATCACTGTTACACCAATTTTAGCACTTGGTTTATTCGCACAAATCACTTTGTTTTTGCAGGAATTTAGGAGCCATAGTTCCCTGGCTCCTGGGATTTGTCAAGGCCTAGTCTAGAGGCAGTCAAGCAACAACCCCAGAGCGACTGATGCAATCACTGATAAACCCTAACTCTAAGCTTAGGGTTAGAACAAAAAAAGGGGGGGATTTATTATATATATAATTTTTTATTTACCCTTTTAATTGAACGTTTTAACATTAAACCAATTTTTTTTTTTTTTTTTTTTTTTTAAATCTGGGGGGTGGAGGCTGGGGATGCTTGGGAGCCAAGGGCAGATTACTATTTCTATCAGTAGTCTCTTCCTGACCCATGATCGCTGTGGAGCAAGGAGAGACTATAGCTGTCAAAGCAGACACCGGTTGCTGTGATTGGCTGTCACAGCAACTGGATGATTCCATGTGGGCTTCAGCAGATATGGCTGAAGTGCCTCGGTAACAAGGCACTAAGCCAGGTCAGGCTTCCCGCGATAACCCTGCTGCTCGTCTGCAGAAGGGCTAACTGAACTGATTACCCTACATGTGCTTAATTTTATTATAGATAACAATGTTGAATTACATATTGTAAAGACAGACATGTTCCCTACGTTAACAGTATAATAAAATCTATATGGTATTAGATTTGCAAATAAATGCATAGGCACTTTTTTTAATGTGCTTAGATAGATAGATAGATAGATAGATAGATAGATAGATAGATAGATAGATAGATATATCTATACACACACACACACACACACACCTGGGGCCCAGAGCTGCATGCCCAGGGTATCGGGTGATAGGAATTCTGCTTCTCTGAAAGTACAAGCATTTATGTTTTAGCTTGATATGCAAATTAACTACTTTCAATGGGAAATGTGATGTCTATGCCGCATTTCTCAAATCAGGGTTTTCAGAGATCGCTAGGGGTTCCCCGTACACTGCCTAAGATCCAGGATCCTCCTCGCAGGCAGCCGGTGGAAGTCTGTGTGTTTTGTACAGACATCCTCAGATGCTGCCAGACACTTCTGTTGGGACTTTTGAGACTTGGAACCAGGGTGACTTAACCCCTGGTGTTTTGTCATAGAAGCCCAGGTGGTGTTGTGGAGCATGCATCTTCTGGCTACCCCTACTAGACACCGGGGGACACATAGGCAAATAAATAAAAACAAGAAATGCATCTTTTTTTCAATCAATTTTATTACATATGAGAAAAAACAGTTGACAAGTTTATGCTATCAGGAAAAAAAAAGAGAGAGAGAGAGAGAGAGAGAGAGAGAGAGATATATAGATAGATATTATGGTTTTTCTTATGAACTTTAAGTTTATAAATAAGAACGAAAGATGTTAATTATATATATTTTTAATCTAGGGGTTCCTGAAGCATGAATATTTTTTATATTTTTTCAAGGATTCCACAAGAAAAAAAAACATTAATTAAAAAAGAAAAGAAAAAAAAAGTGTCTATGCATTTATTTGCAAATCTAATATCGTATAGATTTTTTTTATATACTGTTAACATAGAGAACATGTTTAGACCCTGAATATGTAATTCAACATCGATATCTATAATAAAATTAAGCACGTGTAGGGTAATCAGTTCAGTTAACAAGCACAACTTCAAAGCTGTCTCTTTTGGGAGTTTTGATAAAAATATTTTGTAATTTAACCAACATGGAGATTTATAAATTTCTATAGTTATGTAGTTAGAACTGGTAAAATACTTCTCTTCAAAAGAACTGGTAGCCTGTTATTTAAAGAGAGAAACAGAAAAAAGTAAACTGAGAAGAGAGACACCTGCTCAGGTTTTGCTGAATGATAGAAATGTTTAATTTCTACAAGTTACTAGCTAAAGCATAAGGACATTCTATATCATCTTTAGATAAACGGTCAAAACAACATGGGTGGCATAGAACGTCCTCTAAACAGTAGTGAATCAGAGAGTGCAGGATCTCCTCTGTGAGAGGCCCCAGTCTGATAGCCTAAGTGTAACAGACAATGTGTATGCCAGTTATTTACCTAAAGCACACAGTGACCAAACTTTCAGGTTTGGACATGTCCCTGTGACATCTTGAGTAATGTTTCAGGCCCTCCCAATTTTGTTATCTGCTCTTTGCTTCAGTGTCCCTGGACCTGATCACTAAACATTTGGGGACTAAAACAGCATTAAAGGGTTATTTTCCCTATGTATGGATACTCCAGTCTAATGTCATTTGGCATGATCTAGAGTAAAAGTAGGAGAAACAAATTTCCACTGTTACTCAACCCTTCAATTCACTAGGTATACTTCTCAGAATATAGTTGGAATAATTGAAAAGTGCTTCCACATTAACAGTACTATGCATGCACATTATTCTTGACTGAATAATGGGAAAGCATCACTTATGTACCATTTGCAAGCCTGCGTAATCACCAATGCATTTCTATACCACTGCATTACAAAATCCCATAGATTACCAGAGTAAGAAGCTGATAAGATAAATTCTGTCATGTAGAGATGCTGCAAACAAACGACATTGGCATAAAGTATTTAAAACTTATCTATCCTGTTAAATATAACAAAAGTACACATATCATCCCAGTTACATTTGATTGCCAAAGCCCTGCTCAAGAATACATTTTAAATCACAACAAACACTGCTCCATTTTCTCTGGGGAGGTTTAATTCTTGCACAGTCTGCTGCTATGTGACACAAGGACAGGGAGTTGATAGGCTGAAAGGCTTTGCTGCCATAGCAATAGAAAAAGCTTCTTAGATGTTTTTATGAGTTTAAAAAAACTGTGTGGAAAGAATAAAAATCACGCCAGCTTTTTTTGATGAACAAAGGGAGAGTACTCCAATGACAACAGCATGGGTCTTTTTGGCTCTTTTTAAGTCATAAACTAATAAACACCAATTTTTGCATTGCACAACTTCTTTGGGGAGTAAAATCTCAACTTACTCCAAATCACAATTAAAAGAACATTTTCCTTTGGACATATAACCGGTGTTGTAACCTGAAGAAGAGCAATACTCCACTTCTGTTATATCTAAAACTTAAGTGTTTATGTATACATACAGATGTGGGATATTAGGATGACGTATATACAATTTAAACTAATTCTAACAAAGGTTGGATGGAAAGTATGGATTTCAATATTGATCCAGGTACTTCATTCACAAGTTTTGTCTGTTCCCCCAAATTTTTAAAATAGGGAGAAAAGAAATACATTATCTATTTCTCCTAGTGAATGGTGTGATACTACTAGCACCCAAGTAGTCAATATCTTGTTAAGTCTATTGTTTGCTATACAGCATACTAAAAGTAGGATTACAATCCAAACCCCATCTGTTAATTTTTAAATATAAATTTGCAACAACTTTAAAAAGAATCAATGTTTGCAGCTGGTGACCGTAAGTTTAATGTGTTAATATTTTACACACAAATATACACTTTTAGAACATTAGCAAATACATAATTTCTAGATACAGACCACAAAGTCATGTTAATTTCATCTGCTGATCAGAATCCTTACTGGTTTGTAACATGTTATTGACCAAAATCATTAGAGGAGGCATATTACAGAATATTCTAAATACACAAATGGAAGGTAAAAAAAAATGCTATAATAGATAATAAGAGGAAACTGTGATGGAAATGTATTACCAGATTTATCTTTAAAGCACTGTCTAATTGAAGCAACAATGAAGATTTTATATACTTGGTACTTGATGAAAGTAGTTTTCATTGCAAATGACTTGTAAAGGCTATTTAATGAGTGAATTAGTGGACATACCCACCCACTTTGACATATTGACAACGGTCTCAAAAGCAATGAAGAATAAAAGTCATTAAGAAAAAAAAAAGATGATGTTGGCTTTAGTCAAAAGTAGAGTTTGAGCAATGAATTCTATAATATTCTTACCTAATCTCAGTTCTCCAAAATTGCCACACCCAATCTTTTTCCCAACTCGGAAATTAGGCCCGACCATCAACACTCCAGAGTTCGAAGATCCAGTACCACGTGTGTTGTGACCTGATCGGCCACTGGGCCGGGCCATTCTTTCATCAGGTTTGTCCTTGTCTTTCTTTTTGCCATCCATATCAAGTTTACGGTACTCCACTTTGAATTCTTTTTGAAAGACAAGCAAGCTCAAATGGGGTGTTGTGGAAATGGAAACATAACTAGGTAAGTTCACCCGCTTATAATGTTATTCACTGAGCTGAAGGGGAGGAGAGCTCAGCAGCAGCGGATTCATCCCATTCGCAAATTAAGTTCAGTTGGCTCTTCCCTGCAAAATATATCCTGGACGATAATCCAACCAAGCTGTTTAGATGTGAGGAAGAACCTGAAATGGAGAAAGTTAAATAATTAAAGTCAGAAGGAAGACATCATCTACAATCTACAAAGAGAAAAAAGGTAGAGCTTTAGCAATAGTACCTTAAATGCATAGTTCTAAAATGAGATCAGACAGGCAAAATGGGTAATGAAATGCAAGATTGAGAAAAGAATCCACAATACGTAGGATGGTGAAATATCTGGCACAATGGAGAAAAACAAAACAAAATCCTAATGTAGCCCCTTCTTACTCTCATCTTGACTATACTGCAGTCAGAGAGAAACGTTTCAGAGGTTTAAGAAGTGGTTTTCCTAGAATTTGGAGAAGAATCATAGAGTTCTTTGTTTGCAAGATGGTGATTATTGTAGCCATGCTTTACTTTGTTGCCATACAATGTTGTACATATGATACATAGACACATGCAAAAATGTCCAAAAATAACAGTCCCATTAAAAAGAATTTAAAAAAATAAGTTGATTTTTCAAATAAAAATGCACCGTACCTACAAATTAGAGAATACAAATTAAAAATAAAATCAGTACTGCCATCAAAAAGGTTTGAAAGTTGATTCAGGAAATTAACTTCTTAAACCAACGCCGTCCAAAATGATTACATACAGTCTACTGATCATACAGTAACTATTCAAAGAATTTTACTATTTTGCCTTACTTTCAAATAAGTTAACATTCAATAAACAAATTACATTTGTTCACATATTTACTTACTGGAGACACGTTGGGAGACAAAACAGAAACTTACATAGCAGTTCTTTGTGAATGCATTTGGACGATTGCTAGTACTTTTAGAAGGTAGTGAAACATTACAGTAATCATTTTAGATAATACTCGTGCCCATCTGACCATGTATATGCAAGAAAATTCCAAACAAAGACACAAAAAGGTTTATTGCCGGTGTGAATAACTTTTTTCACACTATAGAAATTTTTATATACAGGTTTAGTATCCCGTATCCCAAATGCTTGGGACCAGAAGTATTTTGGATGACTGATCATTTTCACCAATAAGATTATTAAAGGCTGTCACATTAATGAAACACAGTAGTATTAATGAAAATACTATATAGCACAAATATATCCTTTTAATGTGGTGTAGCTGCGAAGCGAGGCATTATTGGAAACCTTCTGTTGGCGCATGAGACCTGCACACGTGCCATTGTAATACCCTTTGTGGGCATGGGGGAATATGAGCATGCATGGAAAGGTTATAAAAAGCAGCTTAAGGCGGCTGGATGCTGAATCAACTGTTGTTGAATCAACTGACTAGGGCAGAGCGAATTGCAGGAGCCATATTGGCGAGCAACATGCACCTCCAATATGGCTGCTGCCCTCTTGTGGGAGGAGTGTTGGAAGTGATGAAACCGTTGCTGGGATGCAGTAGGTAGACGGCCCCTAGAGAGAGTGAGCAACATTGCAACGGGAAAAAAAAGACTTTCTTCGCTTTATATCTAGAGTTAGGGTTAGAAAAATGGTTAGGGTTACAGTAAAATTATGGTTTGCATAAGGGTTCGGATTACAATTAAATTAAAGTTAGCATAAATTAAAGGGTTCAAATTCAGGGTTAGGGCTGTCTCAAAAGGCCACTGTAGGTGAAAATTGTTATAAACAAATATTTATTGGTTAATGCCCTATAACTCTCAAAAACAGAAAAACATGGAAACAAGCATATTTCTAAACTCTTTAAAAGCCATTTATTTAGATAGGGTCTTTTTTTATCATTTGTAATTGTGTAAATTAATTTTCAGGTCAAAGTTAGAAAGTGTAGTACATTATAAGATTTGATAAAAAATAATGGTATCTAAAGAAAGCATTTCTTATGGGGATAAAAACAATATATAATTTGTGTGGGTACAGTAGATGAGAAAGAAGAAAATTACAGCTGAACACCCCAGAAATGTTAAAACAGCCCATGTCACCAAGGGCAAGACAAGTTCTATGTATTAGAAGAGTGTGTCATCACTTGAATTTGGCAATGTAGTGACATTTTCCTAGATATGCTTCCTACATGCCCACACAATCCGATGTATCGTAGGCTAATATGCATTGCCAATCATGCTCTAGTATGATTCACTATTTAGGGGAGTGTTCCCAGGAATTTAATTATTACAGGATGGCATGCTAGTTTACACCAGCTGTGAATTAATAAAATGCATTTTAAAGATACAAAGTCATATTAAATCTGGAAATGGATCCATTATTTTACTTATCACAAACACTACACATTTAATTTTAGCTTACGTTTTGTAAATAGTATTTTTGTCACACAAGTTCAGTTTTATTTTTTTTTTTTCCGACACACTCACTGGTTCCCTTCCACTATCTTGTTACAAATGTATTACCTTTAAATTTAAACCACTTAGAACACAGGGTTTCTCAGTAATTGTGTTGAGCTGCTTCTCTGTGCTTTTTCATACATTTGTCTTCATATAGAATTACTTCTTAAACAGTTTACAATAGCAATTCCATTAGCAATGACTACTTAAGAAGCTATAGTAACCTTTGAAAATACCTTAGTCTTCCAAAAAGTTAAAATTCACCATACGGTCTGTAAAAGCACATCATACAAATATATTCTAAACCATACAATACTGAAATAGTTCAGACTAGATGAACAGAATATTTAAGATCTGTCATATTCTGTTTCCATTGAGTTATTTGCCTATGTAAAGTTACACTGTTCCTAGTTTTACCACCTTTTTTACAACAGAGATTGTGTGAACTGGAGGTATTTTATTTTTTTTTAACTACGGATGACTATTACAGTAACCCTATGAAAGGGGGGGGTGGGGGTTAAAGCTATGAACAAATCACAGAGTGGGTTATATCAGTATACAAGCCCCAGCACATTGAAAAGCTTTTAGCAGCAGTATACCTAAATGTTCTTTATACCGTGAATGAAGAAAATTAATAAATAATTTAAACATATTAGCAGAATTGAAAGAAAAATGCTCCAAGGTGGATTTTATTTAAATCAAGTCGATTTAAAATCACTAGTCCGTAAGACTCGGCTTAAATCATGATTTTTAAATGTGAAGACTCTTGAAGGTAGAATATTTGCGCCAAGAGATTAGTAAAACTTCTATATCAGAATTGATTTTAGTTTAATAAGTTAATCATTCAATGTGTGAAGGTATTGTGTTCTTTGTTTGTACATAGATTTCAGAACACCAATAGGATTAAAGTATAACTGTAGCACAAAACTAAGTTCTGTTTAATTGAAAGATTGCATCAAGTGCAGCCATTTTAAACCGACATGCTTAATGGAAGAATAAGTTCTTTATTGAGCCCTCTTTGCTCTTTATAGCTCTATCAGGGGGCAGACATGTTGTTTAGTATCTTGGATTGGTTCGGTCAAATCTTCCTTCATCTGAACCAAGGTGAATGAAGATCTTTTACCTGATTTGTAATCTTTCATTAAAATATTTATAAACCATCTACACTTAAGGACATCTTTCAATGAATCCCTTAGTGACGCATGGTGGTTGCGTCCCAGACGACGCAAGCTCCAAAACGTCACTTTGTTCCTGGCCACCGATCGCAAGGTAATCTGTAGTCAGGGAGTCAATGGCAGACACTTGATCAGGGTCTTAATAAACCCTGTGGTTTCCTGCTAAAAAAATTGCGATACCTCCTGACATCAAGGAGGCGTGGCCAAACCCAGAAGTTCGGGCAAAGTGTGATTTGGTTAAATGTAGCCGGTGATTGCTTTGAGCACCGGCTACATTTTCCCTGTCAGACTGAGGCCACTCAAAATGGCCTTATCTTTCAGGTAGTATCACAAGTCCCAGCACAGCTCACCGCTGGGGTGTTCTATGCAGTCATAGCGTCTTTTGGGACCTGTAAAATTAGGATGGCATAGAATGTCCTAGCGTCACAAAGGGGTTAAACTGAAGTAAATTTTCACCAAAATATGAAAAGGGTTTTTGTTTTGTTTTTTCAAGTTTTTCAAAGTTGATATCCGATTTGTCTTTTCTTTTTGTTATGCAAGTTTATTTTATGAAATATTTTGTTAAACAAGTGTGACTGGGCAGTGCCATTTTGTGAAATATTGTAATTTTGGGTGCCACCCCCATAGTGACTTTACAGCACTAGTATTGCACTTTGCATTCTGTGTCCACAACCCCAGTCTATAAGTAAGAATTCTGATCATAGACTCGGAAAAATTTTATTTTTACTTTTATATGCAAGTAATTCACCATAGAAGAAAAAAAAGAAAAAACATTGGCATATGTCATATGTGTTTGTTTGTCTGACACTTGGTGACATGGGCTGTGTTTTGCTGTAATTTATTTCTGTCTCATTTAGTGTACCCACACCATCGATATATAAATTTTATCTTGATAAGAAGGGCTTTCTTTTTATACCATTATTTTGATAATAGCATGTGATATAACAAAAACAAAAAAAATTGGCACAAAATGGGAAGAAAAAAAAATTCTGACTTATTTGAAAAATCGTATACTCATCTATAGGAGACAAACAAACACTGCTAAATAGTTTCTAATATTTGTCCTGAGTTCAGAAATAGCCCATGTTTTAAGTTTGTGCTTTTTTATTCATGTTACAGGGCCAGAACTATAAGTAGTGCAAAGCTATTTCAAAATCCTTTTTTTCAAAATTAGCGATAGGGATATTGTAACACTGATATCTGTACTAAATCCATGAATGACTCCCCACATGTACATATATTTGAAAACTAGACAACTCAGGGCATTTTGACACATTTCATGTAGCCATTTTACCACCAATCTTTGCCAAAGTTTGCAGTAAAATATATTTTTTTACATTTTTTCACAGATTCCAATTTAGGTAAACATTACCTGAAAATGTGAAGGGGTATTTCCAAACACCACAATATGTGTTCAGCAACATCTCCTGAGTACAGGGATACCACCAGTGTATAGGTTGGTTAGGTTATTTGGGGGTAAAATGGCCACATTTGAGAGGTGCGCTTTTTGGTTTTCCAACTTGGAATTTTGACATGCAGAAAACCTGCGTCCATGTCCCATTTGCAAAATTTTTGAAGCCAGAAAGTGTATTCAACCCCACAAAACCATATATTTTTTGATATAGACACCCTAAGGTATTTCAAATGGTAGTATTTTAATACTTTCCATGCACTAATTCTACAAACCACCAGCCTTTGTCAAATTTTAGGTTAGTAATTTTTTAATGTTTTGTTTACACATACATTGTACTTCGAGCATCAATTTACAGCTCCTGTTTTGTGTCAGTGCCAAACAACACCTCAATATGTGTTCAGCAACATATCCTGAGTACAGGGATACCACGCATGCATAGGTTTGTTGGGGGGCTAAAAGGCCACATTTAGGGGGTGTGCATTTCCAACTTGGAAGTTTGACATGTAGTCAGCCTGCACCCATGTTCCATTTGGAACATTTTTGAAGCCGTCCAATGTACTTTACCCCATCAAACCATATATTTTTGGAAAAAAGACATCCTAAGGTATTTCAAATGGTGGTATTTTAATACTGAAAATGTACTAATTCTACCACCAGCCTTTGTCAAAGTTTGTGGTAGTAAATTTTTGGAGTTTTGTTTCCACATACATTGTACTTCAGGCATGAATTCACAGATTCTGATATATATGTCACTGCCAAACACCCCAATATGTGTTCAGCAACATCTCCCGAGTACAGCAATACCATCAATGTATAGGTTTGTTTGGTTGCTTGGGTGGTAAAAGGCAACATTTGTGAGGTGCTCATCTCAAAATTCCAACTTGGAATTTTGACATGTAGTCAACCTGCGTCCATGTCCTATTTGGGATTTATCTTTGAAGTCAGCCAATATAAATTTACCCCCACCAAACCATATATTTTTTAAAAGTAGACACCCATGACTCCTTGTGGCAAGGGCTCAGCAGCCACCGATACATAACTAGATGATGTATCAGAAAGCTAACCAGAGTCAAAATCGAACCCTGAGTCAGCGACCTCAGAATCAGTGCCTAAACAGTGTTCTACAGCAAAGAAGGAGTTAAATGCTCTTAGAAGAGCCTATCTAGTACTGTAACAGTACTAAGAAATTAATCCATAAAAAAGTGCAAACAGCAAAACATACTGTTGCTGTGCAAGATTACTGCTTATACAGTGATGAATGGCAGGGAAGGGGTTAATACACAGGGAATGGCTTTCATATAACCTGACAATTTTATCAAATGTTATTTTATATCACTAATACTGATTTGTTTCTTTCCCTCACAAAAATGTAAGTGAGGAGAGGGAGTCATATCAGAATTGGTCGGATCAATATTCACAAATATTGGTCTGACCAGGCGAATGGTGATGCTCATCAGAACAATCACACCCTAGAGCAGTGGTCCTCAAACTGCGGCCCGCCGAGCACATTAATCCGGGCCGCGGGGGGTGCTGCCTGTTTACCTTTTTTTTTTCTTTTCTTGCAGCCGCAACGGATGGGGCTGCAGGAAAACGGAAAAAAAAAAAAAAAAACATCACCGTCACATCCGGATCCGGTAACTATGTTTCCCTCCTCCGTGCAGGGAGGAGGGAACACTGCGCGAGATGTCCGGCCGGGGACACAGCAGCTGGAGGTAAGTGATGGGGAAGCGGGGGAGGAGGGAGGATCTGACTGGCACAATATTCCTGGGCATCTGACTGGCACACTATTCCTGGGCATCTGATTTGGCACACTATTCCTGGGCATCTGATTTGGCACACTATTCCTGGGCATCTAACTGGCACACTATTCCTGGGCATCTGACTGGCACAATATCCCTGGGCATCTGAATGGCATAATATTCCTGGGCATCTGAATGGCATAATATCCCTGGGCATCTGACTGGCATAATATCCCTGGGCATCTGACTGGCATAATATCCCTGAGCATCTGACTGGCATAATATTACTGGGCTCTGACTGGCACAATATTCCCATTGAAATACTGGTAAGTTTGTTGATTTAACTTTACTTCATTTTAAATATTGTATTTGTTCCCGATTTGTTTCTTCACTGCAAAATAAGATATATGCAGTGTGCATAGGAATTTGTTCATAGTTTTTGTTTTTACTATACTTGTTTACTATAGACTCCAACGGTCTGAGGGACAGTGAACTGGCCCCCTGTTTAAAAAGTTTTAGGACCCCTGCCCTAGAGGGTGTGTAAAAAAATTTGATCGACGGCAAGGAAGGGGTTAATAACTCTTACAAGAGCAATAAATTACAGTACAAAAAAATGAACCCCTAAAAAATGCACAAAAAGCAAAAATAAATGCACTCATGTGCAAGATCACTGCTTACGCAAGATCAATGGCAGGGAAGGGGTTAAACGAAAGAGAATAGACTTTTAGAAGTTTATTTTTATTGTATTATTAGTGTATTGTGTATTAATTTTATTGTACTTAAACATACTTTTATTACTTTGATCTGTCTCTCCCCCTCACTAATAAAAAAGGTGAGGAGAGGTAGGCAAATCCTAAGTGGTCAGATCAATATAGGGTTAATATTGATCTGACCAGGCAGTGGGGGTGCTCATCAGAGGATCCCCACTGCTTGTCAGTCTGCCTGCAGTCACAGATTGCCTCTGTAATAAAGCAATCGTGTGACTGCTTGAAGAGCACAGGAAGCAGCTATTTCCTGCCTCCTGTGCTCTTGCCCTTAGAAGGGCAGCGCCATCTTGAGGGCAGCGCCATCTCGACTTGCGAGGCAATCAGCAACACTTACAGAGCATAGAAAGCGATCAAATTTGCTTCCTATGCTCGTTTTTCATGCCCGTCATTTTAAAGGCACTGTGCCTTTAAAACCGGCATTTATATTGCTCTCCGGAGCGATCGAAATGCCGACGGGCATTTATTTTTCAGTATTGAATAATGCTTCCAACCTGGAAGCATCGTTTCAATACCGTTTGAGCATTGAAAGCAGAAAAAATCCGCTTTCAGTGCTCGTTTTGACACAGGACAGACTAGGTCCGTCCTGTGTCACCAACGTCTTGCCAGAGAGGACGAACCTGGCATGGGTCCAGGGGTTAAAAAAAACAGGTTACATCTATTTACATCTTATGTAAGTGGTAGTATCCCTTTAAGGTCATTTCCAGGACTTTATTTCATACCATTTATACTGTGGAATAAGTGCATGTTCTCAGCATGAATAACTTGGGGTTAATTGAATTTGTTTACCAAAAATGTAAATATTGGAGGAATTTACAGCCTCATGTTACATAACTAAGCTATATTTAATGCTGTATAACCTTTAACCGCTTCGTGAAACATGGTGTTGTCTCCCAGACGACGCAAGAACCAAAACATCATGATTTGTTCCTGGCCACCGATCACAAGGTAGCCAGGAACATTATGGCAGAAACCCAATCACGGTGCAAATTTAGCTGGTGCCAGGTTTGAGCACCGGATACATTTTCCCTGTCAGACTAAGGCCACTCAAAGTGGCCACATCTGACAGGTGGAATCCTGCTGCAAGTCCCTGCAGCAGGATCCTAGTGATGTCATCAGACAATGTGTTGCACTGTTCAAGAGATCCTACCGTGTACAAGAGAGCGTCTATTACATTCCACACACAATGTATTGTATTCCAGCAGTACAGGAAGTGACTAAATGAAACAAAACTTTATATGCTCAGTGTCTATTTAATCAGTGCTGCCGCACCTGCAGTATACATGCAGAATAATCACTGGGGCCTGAGAAATTATTAAAAATGTGATTTATACAGAATGCCTGCATCAAATCACACTGGAAAAAAGCCTGTGCTCTATACAAACAGTAGTCTTCATCTTGCACCAAAGTGAGTATGGGGACTAGACTGTTCCTTTAAAAGGGGTTGGACACTGAATAAACTGTTTTGTGTTTGCATTCTGACAGGTGTGTACATTTTTGCCATTAAACAGACAAGTGAAGGGGGGAGGGGGGAATCAAGAACATAAAGAATCACTAGTGTTCGGAGGACTATGGAAAGGTCACTTGATCCTGACTTTGGTGGGGGTTTACATTTGGACTTCTGTTTACCTGCATCTCACATGTTAAATGTTTTATTTTAATAGGAATATGAGTTTAAGAGAAGCAGGTTTATTAACAATAGCAGCACAATACTATGCAACTACAAAAGAGGAACCATTTATTTTTAATGGATAGTAGAACAGGCTGCTCACATCCAAAATCAATAACCGATAATACTACTCAAACAGCAACCACAAAATGAGTGGCAAGTGCCAATTGTGAGGTATTATGGTATGGAATATAGGTTTACATGGGAAAGCAGATGAATTATTGATAATGCTGCAAATCTACTAAGACCATTGTTTCTCAAATCCTTTATATAGCAGGTCTATGCAGAAGTAGTGGAATCCTTAATTGCATATTGTTCATAGGGCACATCAAAGTGTTTTCCTGGCACACTCCAGTGGAATAAGTTTTCATTTTTAGGTCAATGTTTGTGCGATAGTTTATATCTGCAATGAAATACTAAGATTAAAAAGACAAAATTGGGCAGAAAAAAAAACACACCATATTGAAGGGATTATAGCACATAGAGCAGTAATGTTCAAATCGGTCAATAAAAACCATGTATATAAACATTTGGTAGATTAATGATAAGTAAAGAACTGCGAGGATTACAACAAACATATTTAAAACCATAATGAGACCCTGATTAGAACATTGGGTATAGAACTTGAGGGCAAAATGGCCAAGCACAAATTCTGTTCAAATTCTTTATACACAGAATCATCAGATTTCCAGCCTCCATGCTTCATTAACCCCTTCCCGACCTTATGACGAGTTAACTCGTCATAAGAGCCGCAGCATTAGCGACCTTATGACGAGTTAACTTGTCATGCAGTCTAGCCGGCGGTGCGCTCCGTGGGCACCGCCAGCTAGTCTGCAACGGGTCCAGGACTAAGCCACGCACCCGAGGCAAGGCTGCTGGACCCGATCGGTGCATTTCCGGGCATGTGATCGCGGTGATAACATGCAAATTAGATGGCAAAGTCAGTGTGTTCACACACTGACTTTGCCTCTAATTCCCTCTCCGTGCTTCACATTCTTATAGTGAAGCACAGAGAGTGACCTGTAAGTAAAAATAAATAAACATACACAGAGGTTAAAAAAAAAAAATTTAAAAAAAATTTACCCTTTCATTGCTCATCAGTTTTTAACTGTGATCATTTTCCTTCCACTTTATGGCCCTCATTTAGTTTAACAGATTTTTTTATTTTTACAATTTATAAAATTTTAATATATTTATTTAAAAAAATTTAACCCCTGCATGCCTCTTGCATGATTTTTACTGATCTGACATCGCACTCTTCAGAGTTTTTTTCTGTCTTTTTTGTTATGGGGGGTTTGGGAACCAATATTTTTCTTTTTTATTAGTTAGTTAATTAGGGGGGCTAAGTGGGTTAGTGTTGCACTAGTTATGTAGCTTATTATTGGGAAAATAATGGGGAAAAACTTTTTTTTTCCTCACAAATTTCCTCTTTTTTATGTATTTTTTAATACTAAAATGTAAATAATTTTTATGTATAGGGTATCAAAAGAAAGCGCTAACTGTCCTTTAAAAAACATATAACTTGTATGGGTACGTTAAATGAGAGAGAGGATAATTATGTTTCAAAAACCGCGTATTAAAAATTGAAAAACGCTCTGGTCCTTGGCCCAGGAAAATCCCTGGTCCTTAAAGGGTTAAGAAGCATGCCAGCTGATCCCATTGCAGAGCTGATCCTGTTGAGGACACTAATTGCAATCACTAATTGCTAGTGCAGTGATCAGGAGGGACCCCAACTCTCCAGCAGAGAAGGGCTAACAGCCTTTCAGGAAGCAACCTCTCTGACTGGTTGAGCATGAGCGGACCCTTTCAGTACACAAAATATGATGCAAAATTACTTTATTGGGAGAATTTTGGTGTGCCACCAAGGATCTGCACAGTAAAGGGGGTCTTTAGATAGATTAGATAGATAGAAAAGGAAAAAACCTTTGTGAGGGAAAGCGGTAAATATAATTAAGTGCAGGCTGCCATCAGAATTGTCTTGCGAAAACAAATATCCTCTGCAGACATTACCTGGATTTGAAAGTGCCCCACAAAACATATGTAAGCTACTCCAAGTGGCAGCTTTTCAAACCTCTTCCGGATTAGTCAATGCTTTCTCAGTCAAAAACAGTCATCCTTCTTGTGGAGTGGGCCTTCAGATCAAACTTAGGTTAGCTGCAGTATAGGCAGAGGGGATAGTCTGTATAAGGCATCTTCTACCAAGCTTTTTGTGGTGGTATGATCCTTACAACCTCCAGACAAGGAAACAAACAGATTGGAGGAGGTACTCATTAAGTAGATGGCAAAGCATTGTTTAATATTCAAACATTGCAAAAGGCTTTCCTCTGGTGAAATATGAGAAGGAAAACATGTGGAAAGTACAATCTCTCAGTTAATTAACAAAGTTAATTTACTGAAGGCAGCAGGAGAAGAACTTCATCAGGACAAATAAAGGAGTTCACTAATCCTCCTGGCCAGGGTAATGGCACAAGGCTCAAGGCACAAGACACAAGGCTATCCTAGCAATAAGACCGGGAACGGGGGACTAATAAAAGTATTCAAAAAAAATTGGGCAGACTAGATGGACCGAATGGTTCTTATCTGCCAACACATTCTATGTTTCTATGTAATCCTCCTGGCCAGGGTAATGGCAATAAGGAATACCAGTTTCCAAAATAAGAGGACATGTTTTCAAAGTGTCCTTAGAGGAAGACTGAGAACTCAATGGAGCAGTCTTCATGGGTCACACTCTACCTATGGCTTTGCAAAACCTCTTGATATATTCAGCAAGATCGAAACTCAACATGGTTCTGAGAGATTTTAACAGAGCAGAGACAAAACCCTGCCAAAATCTCAAAACCATCTTGGAGAAATTCCAGGTTTGAGTAGACTGAGTTGGTCTCTGAAGTAATTCCTTTCGCACCACAACAGATCATCATCATCTTATGGAAGTGACCAATTTCTTTATGTTTAGCAAAGTATTGGGTCGCTTAAGATGAAAACACTTTTTCTTAACATCTTCTCAATTTCCAAATTGTCTGCCTCAGCATTTCTGGATTTGGCTGCAGCAGCAGACCTTGGTGGAGGGAATTTGCTCTGTAAGATAGATGGTAAAAGAGCGCACCTACTGGAAAAAGCTCTGAGCACCAAGAACCTCTTGGACCATTGCAGAGTGATCAGTATCACAAACTGGAGATCAGAGGAAGAGGTAGCAAAAATGTATGCTAGAGCAAAGGACCATGTCTCAGCAAAAGACGTCCAACACCATTGGCTGATCCCTCGGATTCATTGAAAAGGAGCTTTTTCCAAGGCATTTTCCTTGGTTACCACCAAGTCTAATCTTCTCCTTAAAAAAAAAAAAAAAGAAAATCTGCCTTCATGTTGTCTATGCCTTCAAAGTGAACAGTAGAAAGGCAAAGAAAAATGTATTTTTACCAAGAGGTAGAGACACAGATGCTTGCTTCAAATTACACCGTATCTATTTAAATAGGCCACCACAGTTCTGTTGATATGCATGTGTCTGCCCCTCAACCAGGGATGCCAGGTTTTCAGGGTTTTGAACACTGCAAGCATCCACAGGCAATTAGAAAGTAGAAGAGATTCTTCAGGGTTTAAAATGCCTTGAAAGAAAGAGAAACTGGTGCAGTGCGAGTTTGAATGAACATACTCCTAATACAATGGCAGCGGCGTTAAGTAGTATGCTGTTATGGTTACTCGTCTGTGCAACAAAACCTTTTTAGGACAGGCTTGAGTCCTAGAGAGTGGAATTCCCCAGAAATTACAGCATAACCTGAAATAAATGAGCTTGAATGAAAAATGCATTTAAAATAAAAAATATGTTTTTTTTACAGTTACTTTAAAGAGTGCATTTAGCCCATATTTTGAAATTCTATTGCACTTTAAAATTAGCTGAAGAGTCTATAGTTTGCAATACCTGATTTTTACATTTTCGTGGCTATTAATTTGGTAAAAGGGGTTAATAATTTCAGTATGCACAGCAGTGACAGGCTACAGGGAGAAGTATCAGATCTCCAAAAGTACTTGTTGCACTGGGGGTATAATAAAAATTGGAAAACATTTTAAATAAAACAAAATTAATGTTGAAATATGGTGGCACTTTAAATGGCTTCATTTAATATAAAAGGGGCAGTAATGCATTTGTACAAACGGTGTTTATTTGAAGTAGCACCCAAAGAGAGGTTATAAAGTAGCAGAGCAGCTGTAAGCCATGCCGTTTCCTTTTCTTATGGCTGCAAGAACACCTGCACTTTTGAGGAAGCTGGCAATGAAGGAGCAGAGACACTGAATCACCTAACTTAAACTTCTTTCTGACTGACTTTTTATTGTTCTAAGGTCAACTTGAGGCCAAAAGGACCAAACACAGCCCATTTGACTTAAAAACTTTATTCAGATCTACATTTTGAATATGTGTAGTAGTTGTGTTACTGATAACCACATTATTCTATGGCTAACACGATATGCTTCACAGTTAAAGGAGAAAAAACTAATATTTAATTATGTGGCCCACTTCAGAACAGAGTTGGATGCCTCTATGCTGTATAATGCAGAATTCCTAACGCAATACCACAGACCCATACATTTATAGGATATACATACATACATACATACAACATATGTATAGCAATACTAAAGCTTCATGAGCCAGCTAATTAATTATTCCGAGATGAGATTAAATACTGCTCCAGTACATCCCAGTTGGCCATGATGCTATAAATAGTGTAGGTTTAGTATACTATTGGGATTCTTGTATGTGGCCCTCTGTAATAACTGTACAATGAAGTTGATTCCTTCATGCACTTATGAGATTTTAAACAGCCTCCAGCTATTTCAACTCGGATTGGCACTGTGGTTCATTAAGGTACCACTAAATGTAAAAGTTACTTAGAGATAGTTTACACACCAGGGCTCAACAAATACCAGGCACGAGGGTGCCTTGAATCTGGCTCCTCACAGTTACGCCTACAAACAGAATATGCTCTGGATCTGAAGGCTCTGTGCTGCTTCCTGTTTCTCCTGCTCACCAGGCCTTGTGCAACAGTGGGAAATACCTGTGAGGAGTGAAGGGAACGCCTCACAGGCGCTGTCGCTGTGCTTGAGGAGGAATGGGAGGGCTTCACTAATCTCAAATTGCTGCCACAGCTTGCATGTCTGTATCACGTGTGCATCAGCATTCACGCATGTGTTCATAGTAATTTATATATACTTATGCGACTGGGGCCCAAACAGAATTCTCCTTTGTGACTGACTTTTGTCACTGGATCCCAAGTTTTACTTCTGGCTCCTATATTTAAAACCAATTTGTCAAAAACTGTTTACAGTTGATGAGCACTTGAGCTTGCTATATCTAATAAATCCAAAACAGCGGTAACAAGGATCACGCCGTCTTAACGAAGGTCACAAGAAAAGCTAAATCATCTAAAAGGATGAAGAGATAGTGCTAACAAAAAAAGACGGCATTGTAGACCATTAGCAATACACACCATCATAATCAAATGCGGCAACAGAACTCTAAGAAAAATCACATTTATATTAGATCTGCTTCCTAAGAGAACATTAAAGCATAAAAGAATATTTTAAACTAAACACTTAAAGTTTCTCCAAATTAAGATTTTTTTATATTGTGTATGCTCTAACACTTGGAACATGTCTAAAACGCAGTGCTGGAGGGGGAAAAAAAAGTATGTGCACAATATTGTACACATGTATATCCAATACACTCACATCATCCCTCTGCAACTAGACCAGACTATTTAATAACATGCAGTGGGGCTGGGGCTGCTAAATGAGACCATTTACTCACTAGGTAATTCCAAGAGGTAAATGACTCTTTAATTGTGCCCTATTATTATATAATAATGCAAGATTTCCTAATAGGTGACGGCGTGCATGTATGGGTGTGTGACTGCGTGCCTTCGTTTTTGATAAAGTAATCTACAATTCTCATTTGGAAATATGTTCTGTTTAAGCTCACTACCTACATTTGTTGAGTGCATTTAAGTATTGTTAGGTCTGTCTCCTAAGTTGCCATCAATGGCTGCTCCGTGTCCCCGGTCGTCTCCTCCGTGCAGGAGGACGGAAACACAGCCACTGGATATGACGTAAGGTCATATCCGGTCGCAATTATTTTTTTTTACTTCTTTGAAGCCACGCTTAATAAAATAACCGGCTGGAGGGGAGCACAGAGCGGCTGAAGCACACAGCCCAGCTGAACAGAGGCCCGGAGGATGGGGACCCCCTGTTATACACAATTTTAAACTAGACATGTGAATAACACTTGTGTAGTTCAAGTAGTCAAATTATCACATTTTATGATTCATCTAAGGAGAACATGGAGCGAGATGCTTAAAAGGGACAGTCTAGTCCCCAAACTCACTTTGGTGCAAGACGATCACTGCTTGTATAATGCACAGGCTTTTATCCATGTGTGATTTGATGCAGGCATTCTGTATAAATCACATTTTTATTATTTGGCTCATGCCCTCCCCAGTGACAATGAGGCTATAAAGTTTTGTTTCATATAGTCACTTCCTGTCCTCCTCAAATTGAGTGGGCTATGAGTGACCTTGCTCTTGTACACAGTAGGATCTCTTAACAGTGCAACACATTGTCTGATGCAGGGCTCGACAAACCCCGGGCGCCAGAGCGACCAGGAAATCAGACCTGGCGCCCGGGTGCTGTTTGTCACAGGGTGCCCTTGCCGGCTGCCATCCGTTACTTTCAGCGAAGTACGAGGCAGAAAGTCTGTGCGGATCACACAGACTGTAAGCTCCGCCCCCTCGCGTAACACGTTGTAGTGCCGAGTGTCACGTGACAACACGGCACTTAGCAGGAACCGAAAGAAGATCGGTCTCCAGCATAAATGTCCCCCTCCCCTGCAATGAGGTAAGCAGCAGGGAGGGAGGACACCCTAAGAAATAAATTTTTGTTCTTTTAAAAAAAAAAAAATGGTGTGTATGTAACTGGCTGTGTATGTGGTCTGTGTGTATGTATGAGTGAATGTAACTGTGTATGTGGTCTGTGTGTGTGTATGTATACATGTGTGAATTTAACTGGCTGTGTATGTTGCGTGTGTAAATGTAACTGGCTGTGTATGTGGCGTGTGTGAATGTAACTGGCTGTGTATGTGGCGTGTGTGAATGTAACTGGCTGTGTATGTGGCGTGTGTGAATGTAACTGGCTGTGTATGTGGCGTGTGTGAATGTAACTGGCTGTGTATGTGGCGTGTGTGAATGTAACTGGCTGTGTATGTGGCGTGTGTGAATGTAACTGGCTGTGTATGTGGCGTGTGTGAATGTAACTGGCTGTGTATGTGGCGTGTGTGAATGTAACTGGCTGTGTATGTGGCGTGTGTGAATGTAACTGGCTGTGTATGTGGCGTGTGTGAATGTAACTGGCTGTGTATGTGGCGTGTGTGAATGTAACTGGCTGTGTATGTGGCGTGTGTGAATGTAACTGGCTGTGTATGTATGTGGCGTGTGTGAATGTAACTGGCTGTGTATGTATGTGGCGTGTGTGAATGTAACTGGCTGTGTATGTATGTATGTATGTATGTATGTATGTGTGAATGTAACTGGCTGTTTATGTGAGGTGGGTGTATGCGGCTGTCTCCGTGCTTTTATGATTTTGTGATGTGCCGTTGTCTGGCTCCTAAATTTTTTAGCTGGCTCCTAAAACTAAATTAAATTTGTCAAGCCCTGGTCTGATGACATCACTAGAGAGACAGGATATTCCATTTATTCGAATTGCATTATTCTCATTGGTTCCTCCAGCAAAATAAAAATAAATAAAAAATAAATAAAAAAAGGAAATTACTGTTATTCATCTAATGTGGGCAGTCCTTGTTTATTGCAAACTACTGTAATTTCACAATTTCTTACAGCTCTAAGTATTTTATATTTTAAGCAATGCAAAATGTATGACATGCATTTTAAAGTACTGTGAAAGCACATTAATATGCATTAATATTTGGAAGATGCATTTTGGGCACTGGACAGTCCCTTTAAAGAACTCATTTGTAATATAGTGCTACAGGGGGTTATGACTGGGAGGAAGGCGACGGGGTGGGTGAGGAAGCAGTGAGGTAATCTAATATAATATATTGATGCATACGAAATGGTGGGGGGAGAGAAACTTTTGGTTTTTCGTTTTTTTCCTCTTTAAAAGTGGTCTCTGATGAAAAAGATTGTAATGTATATTATTGAAACCTAAAGGAGATGGTCTATTTGTTTTTTTTCTTTTCAAAACAGTCCTCGATGGAAAATAGACTATAATGTATATTATTGAAACTAACGGGAGATGGGTAGTACGTTTATTTATTGGACACAGAGACATAGTTTTATGATTACTTAAAATCACATTTACAACTCTTACAACTCTCCATTGTAAGGTATGTTATTAAAATCCTGGATTTTTTTTTTTTTTATAGATGGGAGAGAGACCTATACTTTTAAAAGTAATAAGTGACAATCAAAATTTACCATAGCAATTAGAGTTCAGGCTGTTTTTTTTTTTTTTTGAACAGTTATGGATGAAAGATAATGGGTTGCTAACCTTTTCTTTTATATTTCCTTTCCCCGTTTACAAAATTATTTTTACTAGTACTACTGCGCTTTCTTTTTTTTCTCCCCTATCTCTGCTCCCCTCCATCCTTCCCTTTCCCCAACCACCCTTCTTGTTACCTGCCGTCCTTTCAGATTTATTGGTAGATGAGAGGAAACACTCTAGGAATAGAGTTGTATCTAAAGAAGAAGAGGGGTAACGTTAAGTTATTTCCTTGTTAAAGGATTATCTGCTTAAACTTTAAGGCTTGGTAATGCGATCTCTTCTTTCAGCTGACTTAGCTATGGCCCACACCCCTTACAGGCAATTCCAGATTACACAGACGGTGGTTCTGCTATCTGGTTTTGGAGTCACTTACAGACTACAATGCCTATTGTGTGTTTTTTTTAATGATAAGTTTAATAATTTAATATTTTTGGTTATTTTTGATTTTCACCGCCTTTTCGAAATTGATGTGTTAACCAGTCTTTTTAATAATCTTAACAAAAAATTAAGAATTTAATAAAAATTCTCTCTCTTAACGTAAAAGGGTTAATCCAGTCCAGGAAATGCCAATATTTATTGCATGACTTATCTGAAATAAAATTTGATATTGTAATGATTCAGGAAACCTATTTTAGAAACCATGATTCATATAAATTTAGGAACCAACAATTTCACATCATATTTTTCAAGCTCATTGCGTTCTAAAACAAAAGGGGTAGGAATCATGATTTCTAGAAATCTGCGGTTTTAGTTCAAATTTGGAACCATCAGGAGGGAAGAGCTTTATTCTTAAAAGGATTCATAAGTAATAAAATTGTTTACATTCGCAACTATATATGCATCGAACATAAATCAGTATATATACACACACACACACACACACACACACACACACACACCACACATATAATATAAAATATTCACAAAACAAAGAATCTGCTGAAGCATTACAATCTTTGCGGGGGGGGGGGGGGGGGCTGAATATGGTTTTGGAACCAAATTGGGATTCCTCTGATGGTCTTTCACACCGTTTCCCTTCAAAATTGGGAAGGGTTAGGAAGGCTTTGCTGTCTGAACAATGGAGCCCAACAGGGAAATGATAAGAATTACACTTTTTATTCCAATTTACATAAAAATTATGCCCCCGTTGTTATGCTCTTTAGCAATCACCATGATTTGGACTGTTAAAAATTCCAATACTGGTGTTTTCACATGGAGTGATCATGCTCCTATCATGATCACGTTGGAACTCCCTGGGTATAATAAACCTAATATGTGGAAGTTAAACGATAATCTGTTATCTGATCCCACTGATGTAGAGAATATCAGGTCTATTATTAACTTTTAATTTTAATGAAAACAATATACTAGATTTAAATCAAATCATTTTGTGGGAGGCCCAAAATTTGGTAATCCGTGGCATGTTGAAACATATAAAAAGAGAGAAACGGAGTCCTCTCTATGACCAGACTTATTAGGAGAAATTATGTCCCTTAAACGATTATTACATGCCCGTTTAAATCATAGGCTCGCTAAATATGAGGATTTAATTAATAAGAATGTTCACTCAAGTTAATAAACCTAGGAAATATTTAGCACAAGAGCTTAAACAACTGCATAATAGGAACGTTATTCAGAAGATTAAAGATAACTCCTGGAAAGACATAGCATCAGTTATTAAGGATTTTTATACAAATGTATATAATATTCATTATTTTTTTCTGATAAAAACTTAGAGAGAAAAGATGAGATCATTTATTTCTAAAAATATCTCTAAAACATTATCACCTTTACAGAGAATTGAATTAGATCAGAAAATAACAGTAGAAGAAATACTAGCAATTGATTCCTTCCCCATTGGGAAAAGTCCCGGGCCAGATAGATTTACCATAAAATATTATAAACATTTCCAACAAGAACTCTCTCCTTTCCTAGCGGATGCTTTAAATTCTATATTCGGGAAACACCACTTACTTTACATATACACATATATACAAACACCTCACACACACCTACTTTACATATATACAAACACCTCACACACACACACCTACTTTACATATGTCCATATATCCAAACACCTCACACACACACACCTACTTTACATATGCCCATATATCCAAACACCTCACACACACCTACTTTACATATATACAAACACCTCACACACACCTACTTTACATATACCCATATATACAAACACCTCACACACACCTACTTTACATATACACATATATACAAACACCTCACACACACCTACTTTACATATACCCATATATACAAACACCTCACACACACCTACTTTACATATACCCATATATACAAACACCTCACACACACCTACTTTACATATACCCATATATACAAACACCTCACACACACCTACTTTACATATACCCATATATACAAACACCTCACACACACCTACTTTACATATGTCCATATATCCAAACACCTCACACACACACACCTACTTTACATATGCCCATATATCCAAACACCTCACACACACCTACTTTACATATATACAAACACCTCACACACACCTACTTTACATATACCCATATATACAAACACCTCACACACACCTACTTTACATATACACATATATACAAACACCTCACACACGCCTACTTTACATATACCCATATATACAAACACCTCACACACACCTACTTTACATATACCGATATATACAAACACCTCACACACACCTACTTTACATATACCCATATATACAAACACCTCACACACACCTACTTTACATATACCCATATATACAAATACCTCACACACACCTACTTTACATATACACATATATACAAACACCTCACACGCACCTACTTTACATATACACATATATACAAACACCTCACACACACGCACCTACTTTACATATACACATATATACAAACACCTCACACACGCACCTACTTTACATATACACATATATACAAACACCTCACACACGCACCTACTTTACATATACACATATATACAAAACACCTCACACACACACACACACACACACACCTACTTTACATATGCCCATATATCCAAACACCTCACACACACACACCTACTTTACATATGCCCATATATCCAAACACCTCACACACACACACACACCTACTTTACATATGCCCATATATCCAAACACCTCACACACACACACCTACTTTACATATGCCCATATATCCAAACACCTCACACACACACACACACACACCTACTTTACATATGCCCATATATCCAAACACCTCACACACACACACACACACACACCTACTTTACATATACACATATATACAAACACCTCACACACACACACACATATACAAACACCTCACACACACACACACATATACAAACACCTCACACACACACACCTACTTTACATATACACATATATACAAACACCTCACACACACCTTCTTTACATATACACATATATACAAACACCTCACACACACCTTCTTTACATATACACATATATACAAACACCTCACACACACCTACTTTACATATGCCCATATATCCAAACACCTCACACACACCTACTTTACATATACCCATATATCCAAACACCTCACACACACCTACTTTACATATACCCATCTATCCAAACACCTCACATATACCTACTTTACATATACACATATATCCAAACACCTCACACACACACCCATATATACAAACACCTCACACACACCTACTTTACAATACATACAAACACACACCCACCTCACACAGTCTTTTCTTGGGTGTTTCTTCTTGATGTGTGCCCCTCCCTGCTGCTTTACCTCACTGCAGAGGAAGGGGACATTCATGCTGCTGCTGATCTCCGTTGGTCTGAGTGCCAGGATGTCACGTGACGACACCCGGCACTCAGACACTGCGGAAAAATCGGATGGCAGCGGCAAGGGGGCCATGAGCCTGACAGCACCCAGGTCTAATTTCCTGGTCGCCATGGCGACCTGGGGTTTGTCGAGCCCTGACATACACACTATCTGCCTGCTGAGTGCCAGGATGTCACGTGACGACACCCGGCACTCAGACACGCATTGCGCGAGGATTGCGCGAGGGGGCGGAGCTTGCAGTATGTGCGGAAGGCGCAGACTTTACCCCCTCGCGCTGCGAAAAAGTAATTTAAAAAAAAAAAAACGGATGGCAGCGGCAAGGGTCTAATTTCCTTGTCGCCATGGGGTTTGTCGAGCCCTGCATTACCTATATTCTAAAAGAAGGGAAAGATAATAATGTGATATCTACAATGCTAAACAGATTTTAAAAAAAAGAAAATACTAAAATATTAGCTGATAGATTGAACCAATTAATTCCAGAATTAATACATGATGATCTGTCTGGATTCATTAAAGGAAGAGAGGTTCGTGATAACACAATCAAGACTTGGAATTTCACTATTCGTTACAAGATGAATTGCATTCAATCAGTTTTGTTGGCAATTGATGCTGAAAAAGCCTTTGTGTTAATTTGCCATTTTTAATGGAAGTATTGTATGTCATTGGTCTAGAGCCCAACTATATCCATTGGATCACAGCTTTGTACTCTTCCCTGACTGCAAAAAATACAGTCAATGGGATGTTATCAGAAGTTATTCTAATGTCTAAATGGAACCAGACAGGGATGCCCCTTGTCTCCAACATCTTTTATACTTACTATGGAATGCCTGTTGAATTCTATTAGACATAATCACGATATATCTGGATTTAGGTCACAATCTCTTGAATTCAAAACCGCAGCTTATGCAGATGACATCCTTCTATTCATTTCCAATCCTTTAAGTTCACTTTCATATTTAGTAATGGAACTCCACAAATTTAGCACACTCATTTTAAGGGCAACACAACAAAAAGTGAAATCTTGGATTTAAATTTAAGTGATGATGATGTTGTACATTTAATAAAACAATTTAAGTTTAAGCTTTGAAGCTCAAGTTTTCTTTATCTAGCAGTAAGATTAACCAAGGACTTTAAGAAGTTATTTATATTGAACGTTATCGCTCCGATTAGTAAAATTAAATCAGACTTAACTCATTGGAACCCAACTCAGCTATCCTGGTTTGGCAGGATTGCTACCATCTTAATGGACATATTACCCAAAATATAATCATTGTTCCAATCACTTCCGATACACATTCCCAAATCATTCTTTTAAGAATTACATTTCATAGTGGTTACATTTGTATGGAAGGGGGAAAGTCCCAGACTGGATTATAAACAATTATGTAACAAGCTTCTCACCTCATCAGTATTTTAGAATGGTCACACTCCTACCATAAACAATGGATTATAATAGAAGAAGATGGTCTTAAAAAAAAAAAAAAAAAAAAACACAATATAAAATGAAAATTTGTAATCTCCCCTGGGGGGAAAAAAAAAACAGAAGAAAGAACCCTTGTAAGGAAGGAACACGTAACAATTACCCCAACCTTAAAATGTGGAATAAACTGGTAACTAAAAGGTTTAATAATTAATGAATTCGTGAATTCTGCTGGAGATGCAAAAAACATAAAGGGGACTTACTTCATATATTTTGGAATAGCCCTAAAATTAGGTCTCTCTGGGAGAAAATCATGGGTTTTGTGAATAATCACATTCTACCTTTCCCCTGATCAAGTGCTAATTCTACACTGAAATTCCTATTGAAGCCTTGGAGAACTCTTTAAATGATTAGATTGATTAACATGGCCAAAGACCTAATTGTTTCTTACTGGAAAAAAAGTATAACTCCAACTTTGGCTGAATACATAAAAAAAGTTAACCATCTAGAAGAACTTGAGTTTTTAATTCATCATGATAGAGTTACTAAAGAACTAAAACAGATTACGGTGGACAGAATGGGATAAAGTCCAAAAAAAAGAAGAGTTATGGGAGACAATGTAGAAGGGTCATTATAAAGATTAAGTAATGTGTAGTTTTTCTTAACAGCATAAGGTAGAGTAAGAATGAAAAATACTGTTTATAAGTAAGGAAAAGAAGGAAGAGGCTAAGAAAGGGGAAAACAAATTTGGAAAGAGAATAGAAAAGTGTGAGGAATTATAATTAATATAGTTATGAGTGTTATGAAATGTGAGATTATTGAAAAATTGGATAAAATACTGGGACACTCCTAATTAAGAATACACTGGAAAGGCGGTGAACTTTGCAGTTCAGCTACCAGTGCAAGGATTCTTGATGCAAATAAGGTTAAATTGCAAACTTTTTTGGGGGAGTGGGCCTTTAATAAAAAATACAAATAAAGTACATTACTGAGCCTGCTTTGAATGAGTAAGCTCTATAACAGAGATGGCAAGAATCTCGGGTCACATGACCCAGATGAAAGAAGATTTGACCCAAAATGCTAAACATGTCTGGTCCCTGATAATGCTATACAGAGTTACATAGTAATTTCGTTTTTTTTTTTTTTAAACAAGAGCACATCATGGTCAACTCTTCTAACTATTATTCTGGCTTTTGATCCAAAAGAAGGCAAAATAAAAAAAAACTATTTTGCTGTTTAAGGGAAAAATTCCTTCTTGATGCCAAAAGTCAGATTTCTCATTGGATCAAGAAGCTCTAAAATAAAATAATAATAATAATAATGTTTACTCTATTATTGATAGCCTGTTATGCCCTCCTTTTCTAAAAAAAAAAAAAAAAAAAAATTAAGACCCTTTTTGAAGGCATTTATTGTAGTTGAAAGCACTAACTCACTTTGCAGAGTGTCTCATACCTTTGTTGTCCTTACCATAAAGAATCCCTTCCTTGGTGGTCTATGAAATATTTGCTCACCTCTTGATCTCTCTACATTTCTGTTAATGAACAGGTCACTTTCGAGTACTTTATGTTGGCCCTGTACATATTTATATATGAATATCCTCTCTAAGATGCAGGTTTTTATATTATCTATCCATATCTGTAAATTCATTTCTTTTAGTTTCGCTTCATAACTGAGAACCTCAAATACCCTTTTTAAATGACACAAAATTGAAGGCTTAAAAGTTATGTAATGCAAAAACAGCTTTGAAAAACAGAAGAAGTAAAAAAAAAAGTAATAGAAAAGAAAAAAAAAAGGCAGTGTTCATATTCATTACTTTTTGTCAAGCTGGAGTGGCCTGTATCTACTGTATTTAGAGCTACTATTACCACTACATTGACCCAACACTATATAGCAAAGTATATTATTATCCAAAAGTATATTCAGACAAGTGGAAACTACTTATTTAGTCGCGATTTACATATAACTATAAAAATTGTATTGTAACTGCTTACAGGCCATATTTTGAAGCCATAATTTAAAATAGTTCTCATTTTCCAGCAAAACACATTTTGGTATACTTATCTCTAATTATTTTATTTAAATAGAACTTAAAAAACAAAACCCAGTAAAAAAAAAAAAAAAAAAATACTTCTCCCGTTGGGAAAAGTAATAGTCATTTCCCTTCAGACTAGTGAATGTGTTGTAAGATCTACAAGCCAGAAGTGAACAGGGAATAGCCAGGATATTTCTTCCTTTGTACCAAAGCTTGCATCATTACATGACAAGATACAAAACACAGATGTATACCACAAAGTGCAAAATGGAAAATAAAATAAAAATTAACAAACATTTTAAAAACTACCTATAGCAGGGCTTGACAAATTGGATTTAAATCTAGGAGCCAGCTGAAAACTTTAGGAGCCAGTACCAAACAATGTGTCACAAAGAAAAATGCTTGGGTCCCAGGAAATAAACATATATAAAAATGATATACACACCGTTTTACACTTACTAACACACAAACATGCACAAAACACTTGCTCACCCACAAATACCTAAATGCTGACAAACACTAACACGTGATTTCACTCTTACATACATGCCCAAACAATTTAATATCCACTTAAATGACAACACACACCTACACAGGTCACACACACACACTGAGATACACCAACACATGCTGTCACAGATATATACACACACTCTAATATGCTGATACACACTAACACATGCAGACACAAATACATACATACACACTAACATGCTGTCACACAGATTGTGACAATCATAAATACAGGTGCTGAACCCACACATACATGTTAGCATCTCTAAAGTGGTCAAAGATTGTCAAGGAAAAAATGCCATATATGCCCTGGAGCATTTCTTTTTTTGTCTGGTATTACTGAATTGCTAAATACTTTAAAATGGAATTAAGTGTAATCGGTGCACCATTCAAAAGGCAAAAAAGTAGCCCTCTGCCTCATTAAAACTTTGAGGATTTTGCCAGTCTTTAAAAATCCACTAATTAAAAAAAACAAAAAATTGATAGATATATATATATATATATATATATATATATATATATATATATATATATTATAGTGCTTTAAATTAATAAATTGGCCAAAGACTTGAGGGTCTACTCAAGTAAGAGGATTATAGAGAATTTAAATGGGAATTTAAAACTTTAGCCCAAAGAAAACTAGTTGGAAAAGTTCTTCCATTCAGCACCATTGGATAATGTTTCTAACTTAATTCGTGGCAATTCTTTTATATTGAGTAGACCCTCAAGTCTTTGCCCAATTTATTGATCAATTTACTGTTGCAACTAAATGTATGCAAATGTTGCAACTAGCTTCCAGGTAAAGAGCATCTAAACGTTTTATTCCTTACAATTAGTTCTTCCATTACAAAAGAACAAGAGAAAAATACAATGGGCCATGATATGAAGAGAAAATATCATGTTAATTTTAAAGGGACAGTCCCACCAAAAATTAAAAAGCTAACCCTATAACCGGCATCATCTATACTTTAATATAGTGCCGTAAAAGACCCTCAATTTAACAGATAGCATTAGCTACAATCTCATCAGGGAATAACCAACTAGATACTATGAATTATACATGAACATCTTTCTCAGCACTAGCACTGACAGTCCCTGCCAACATCCCGTGATACTCCATAACTTCACGTGTGATGTCGTAGAGGCATGTCCAAACCTGGAAGTACGGGCAAGTAGGGATGCCGGAAATGTAGCGGGCGCTTGCTTTTCGCTACATTTTCCATGCCAGACTGAGGCCACTCAAAGTGGCCCCATCTGACACTGGGGATCCCGCTGCAAGTCCCTGCAACAGGACCCTCAGCACAGCTCATCGCAGGGAAAATGTAGCCGATGCTCACTTTGAACGTCAGCTACACTTTCTGTGTCAGTGAGTACACTCAAAGTGACCTCATCTGAAAGCGGAATGCGCACACAGCTAATCGCAGGGGGCCGCGATGAGCTGTTTAATGCAGAACGTTCTATGCCGTCTAACAAGTGGGAAGGAGTTAATGAGCAGGTCTTTAGAAAGCCCTTTGTATTGGCTCTGTACATTTTATACAACATTATCATATTCCCCTCTAAGACGCTATTTTTATAGCATGTACAAATTTAAATGTTTCTACTCTTTCTTCATAACTAAAAAACTTTCCATTCCCCTAATTAGTTTTGTAGCCCTATTCTGCACTCTAGTTCCATGTCTTTTTTTTTTTTTTTTTTTTTTTTTTTTTTAGCCAAGGCACCCAGAATTCAACTGCATATTCAAGGTGGGTTCTTACCATGTACCGAATAATAGCTTTCTCCCATGAGTCAATAACCCTTGTAATACATGCCAATATATTACTGACCTTTGCAGCCACCAGCTGGCACTGTGCACTACTGCCAAGTCTCTAGTCTACAAATACTCCCAAATCTGTTTTTACCAACTACAACATATAGATGGCATATTTCTACAGTCTAAAATTAATTTTTTACACTCCACAGCTGCACCTGAGAGCAGTCAGCAACATTACATTTCCAGTAGTCAGTGACTAAACAGAAAAAAAAAAAAAAAAAATCTAGTTCAGAACACTTGTTGGCATTCTCCAACAGTCAATAAGACTAAACTTGTTCACCATATGACTACTTAAATATTCCACTGACAAGAGGACATCAGAGGTTCCTGCTCTGTAATCGGACATCAGACCGTTTAGTGTCAAACAGTCATGAGAGCAAAGGAATGTCTCTCAGAGGCTAGGTAGGTTCCCTACACTAAGTGAATAAAGGCTAAAAACAAATGTTTAAACACTGACCAGACTATAACTTATAGTGATTTCAAAAACAAACAAACAAAGTCTCCATTAACTTATCAAAAGTCCATAATGGTCAGGACAGTTTCTGTTTAAATAAGATTTGTCAGATACCTGTATGGTTGATTAAATACAGCAATTTATTTTGTGGCATATACTTTTCCAGCATTGTACAAAAATGAAACCTTTTATGGGAACACATAGATGTACTTTCAGAAATTAGGCCACACTATTTTGGCAGTAGGTGTGACATTTAGAGAACAGACCGCTCTATGTAGAATACAATGGGTGAAAGGTCTGTAAAGAGTTCAATGTCTCTAAAGCGAGGCTCCATTTCACTAGCAGGTTTCTGCACAGCACACAAGGGGTTGAAAGACTTTCATGGCTTTATTGAATGTAAAATTTCAAAAGAATATGTTGAAATACAGAAACGAGGACAGAAAGCCAAAATATGCAACAGGTTACCACTGTTCTAGGTCCATAAAACCAATAAAGGCAAAGAGGAAGTGCAGACATACAATCGTGTTACACCAACGTATTATTTAAGATACCAGAAACATTAAATGTTTTAAAAGAAATATTACAAACCAAATTACTCTGCACTCGAGAAGTTCAGAAACATTTTTAAAAACCCAGTTCCCCCAAATGAGCCTGATTATCTTCAATAGTTCAAAAGGACAATCGTCAACAAAATGTTTAGTTTAAATTAAAAAATTGCATCAGTTGTAGGTATTTTAAAATAAAAATGCTTTAAATTTAAATAAATAAATGAAGCTATTAGGAGTTACCCATGTTGTTTAGAATCTTGGTTCAGATGAAGATAGATCTGACCCAAGAGGTGTGCCTCCTGCTAGATGTATAAAAGCAAAAAAGGCATGTCTGTTATATTCTGTCATTAAAGCATTTCTACTTAGATGTAATCTTTGAAGTAAACAAAATGTAATTTGTTTTTGACAGATATACTTTACATTAAGCAAAACTTGTTTAGTAATGACTCATTCATGTGACCAAGTATCTATTTACCTTCAGTAAGATGAATTTACCTGATAAACATAGGTGCATAAATAGAAGATAATGGTACACCAGTTTCAAACAAAAAAAGAAACATATGAATACCATGCTTAAAGGCATGATAAGTTTCAAAATGAAAATGAGATAAGAGTCTGATTAAAAAAAAAAGTTACCGACTAAAAAAGGTAATACTCTCAAAAAGTTAAAACATCACTACGTCATTGGGTACCCTTTTTAAATTATTTTTATTGTTCAAAGTTTGTAGAATGAATATTTTGTCACAATAAGACATTAGCTCATTTCTTTCACATCCAGCACATGATGATTAACAATTTATAAGGCTTACAAATCAAATTATACTTTTAATGTAAAGGGATGCCCAATAAAGCACGCAGAACTCAGTTGGCTATTGACAACCTGTCTCAACTCCTCTAAAATGGAAAAATAAAAAATCAATGAAGAAAACTGGGAGCTCAACAGGAAATGCTGCTTACACATTACCAGAAATTCTTCTAAACTACTGGAAACAAGAAACTAAACTTTCGAACTGAGAAGATCCATAGCCCATAATAGGTAAATACCTCACATTTCTTCCAGATTAAATGAATGACTACCAATAATTACTATCTGCGGAAGCATATAAACCAAAAGTGTCAAACAATGTTTCCCAAAATAGTAGGTCATCTACAAAGTTGGCATGGGGGTATAGCTCGAGGGCCACACTTTGAATAACCCTGATCTAAACAATCTTACACCTGATGTCTATATGAAGCATTGAATTAGAAATGCCTTTGCCGGTCTCATGTTGAGCAGCCATGTTCAGAAACATGCAATGGTAGCATTATCCTGACTAGTTTCCACTTATGTTGTTGAAGTTCTTAACTTTTGTAAACTGGAAAAATGCCTGTGATAGTGACCTATTTAAAAATAGGGGGGTTGCTCTGAAGGGAAACAGTTACATAAAAAACACTTTGGAAGGCTATATAAAAGCTGAATTCCCAAATGTGACATAAAAGTCACCAAGCTTCGCCCCCTCCATATCACTTATACAAAACTTCTAAAGATACCGTTTTTTAAGCATTATTTTTAACATGTATAGTTTTATAATGTATCTAAACATATGTAAAACATCAACTGGCATATGTATTTGTGTGAGAACTTGCATAGGCCTGGTCATTATTTCTCCCTGAACATCCCAAACTCACATGCATCTTTCAGGCACTTAGTGTGTCTGCCTCCATTACTGTTCCTTATAAATGTCATCAAAGAAACAAATTAGACATTGTTGGTATTAAATAATGTCTGTCAAGAAGTGATATGTCAGAGACTCTTACCCCTCCCAGTGTGACGTCACAGGGGCAGTGATATCACAGAGAAATCCCTATTCTCTGGGATGACTTCAAATTCAAACCACAATATTACATATGACAGACACAATGACCTGACAATGACCCTGTCAACCAATAAACCCAAAGCAGGTACTTCCCACCATTCCTTGATCTTAAAATCGTAAAACAAGCAACAATGTTCCATATGTACATGGCCCAGCCCCCCACGAAGGCCTAGTTTTTGTGCCAGGGAATAAGTTACAACAGGAAGCGAGTCCATGATCAGCCTTTGGTGACAGGATGGGATTGTTATTAGCAGTTTTCCTCCTCGCTGCCATCTGTGTACCACTTGCTCACTAATGGCTAACAGTGAAGTACTATGTTGCTGTGCACCACGATTCCCACGACGCTCAGCCAGCCTTATGGGAGCCGTTTTGGTAATTGATAGTCATCATTGCCCTAGATTATATCCAGCCCAACCCCAGCAACATGACATAGCTGCGTTGGGACACATAAAAGGCAAGAGTAACCCACCTATGGTTCCGGGGACAAGTCCTGACGGAAGCTACAGATTCACCGAGGCCTCGTTGCATGAAGCAGTCCAGGGATCTTGTTGACGGTGGCTCCACACTCCAGTCGGGTCGGGCCTATTCTGTCAGGGTGCTGTGTGGAGGAAGGGATGGGTATAATGAATGTAATAAAGATGGCCAGAGGAGGAGGGATTTCTCTCACACACATACAGGAGGGAAATGTTCCGTGTCAGAGGGGAAACCGCCCCCCGCACAGCCGGCCCGCCTCTTCCGCGGCAGCACAGGGAGATAGTGTGTGACGAACACCGCGGTCAGGCCATTCGCCGTGCCCCAGGCTGGGCGGACAAGCAGCGACAGCTGCTCCTCCCCGTTCTGCGTGCGACACCACCAAGAGGCGGAGGCTAGTGGCTGAGAAACCCACCCCAGCTTCTCGGTGATCCGGCCAATCCTGTAAAGGGTACTATGCTGTGACGTCACCGATCCCAAGAACCCAGCCCTCTGTGCGAGACGGGTGGGGGAAATTGGGCGTGGCTTATGTCCAGGAACAAGAGCTAAAAGGAAAACTATACTGATTTTTTTCCTGTCCTGAGTATCAACGTCTCTGGCTCACTCAGCAGTGACGTATCGTTCCAAGGGGTGGGGTCTGCCAATACTTGCATGGGGATTGGTTAGATAGAGGCTTTTTGTCAATTTTGAGGGATTCCCTAGGGAAGGCCGTGGGGGTCTGGCTCTGACCAATGGGAATGGAGATAATACGGTCTCCTCATGGAGGCGGTTCTTGGAACTAGTGGGTTATGATGCTGGGCGCGTCATTTCAGATGAATTTATGACATAGGTGGAGAGTGTTCAACAAGTATATTTAGCTTGCTCTGCTACGTCTGCCATTCAAACTGGGGCAGTATATTACTCTTAACCAGTGCATAGAATATTACAGAATAATCTGTGATCGAAAACTTTCGACTAATTTTATGTATAAAACGTGACTTCAATTGTTATATGATAAAACGAACAAATGAAGCAGATATATGTAATTGTATGGAATACTTAACTTTTTCAGTGTTGTTTTACCTTCACTTTGTCTATGTGTGTATATATATATATATATATAGTTATCAAAGAGTGAAAATAGACCAACTGTCCAAACTAATGATTGCCTTTCCTATTCCTATAAAACAATATAGCTTGTGTTAGTACACAATATGAGAAACTCTTTTGTAAACCCTAAATCTTCATTAAAAAGCTTCTTTTTTTAAACTGTAGTGTTGCTGACTGCCTCTACAGTTAGTTTAGCTCTTTCCTAATCACTTCTGTTGCTCGTGCCCACAACAGGGCTGCACTATATTGAAATGGCATGCTGTCTCTCAATATGGTGATTGCAATCATAGGGGTTATCTCCTGGGATAGATAAGACAACTGCTGTGAGAAGGCATCAGCCTGAATGTTTTTAGTACCAGGCAAATAGGAAACCACATAATGAAATCTTGATAGGAACAAGGCCCATCTAGCTTGCCAAAGGAAAAGCCACTCAGCCTCGGAAACATATGTAACATTCTTGTGTTCCGTGAGAATGAGAATTGGCACTGAAGTACCTGCTCAAGGAGGTGCCTCCATACTTTGAGAGCTAAAATTATAGTGAGGAGTTCTCGATCACCAATCTGGTAATTGCATTTCCCCTGGTTCAATTGCTTTGAGAAATACCAGCATGCATATATGGATCTCTTGGGGGTAGGACATTGAGACAAGAGGGTGCCTACTCCTGTCTCAGACGTATCAACTTCAAGGTAAAACAGGGTTAGGGTGTGCCAGTATTGGAGCAGTAGCAGAAACATTGGTGAGGGATTCAAACACTGTAATGGCTTGCTGGGAACAGTGTTGTGGGTTGCCATCTCTCATGGTCATTTCTGTGAGAGATTTGAACAAGGAAGAAGTTACGTTTTAATTTCCAATAATAATTGGCGAAACCAAGAAACCGCAAGATGAAGCAAATATTCGTAGGTCGAGGCTATTGTAATACAGCAGACAGTTTCTTTGGATCCATAGAGATTCCAACGTCAAACGTAACATGTTTGCGGTGGAATTCATATCTCTCCGATTTACAGAACAGATTCATTTCTCGGAGTCTCTGTAGGACACGAGAGACGTCTGCGTAGTGATTCTCAAGAGATGTGGAATGGATGAGAATGTTGAGATAAACCAATACACATTGCTGCAACATAACTTGCAGGATATCATTTATAAACTCCTTGAAATCCGCGGGAGCATTGCAAAGATCGAAGGCATTACAAGGTATTTGTAATTCCCGCTCCTGGTGTTGAACACGGTTTTCCATTCGTGGGTATAAACAGATTACTCAGGCCAGAAGAGGACAATTGGAGCCAACAGTTTGTCCTTATAGGTCTCTGGGAACGTGGAAATGCCACCCAAGGTCTGTCCCTGACAGGACCTTAGGTGCAGGCGTTTCCCGGATTAATATGGCAAGACTTTTAACAGGTAACCCTGTTGGTCGCAGTATAGGCACAGGCCCTCCCTCCTCAAGGCCCTCTCCTCAGTTGAGAGCCGTATGAAACCTAACTGGATCGGCATCACACCACCAGAGGTCTCGGAACCAGGAGGCATGGAAAGTTAGGGAGACATGGGTGGAGAAGAAACGTTTGGTGCCAAATGTACAGGAGGCCCCTGAATGAAGGTCTCTCTCTGAGTCTGGTATCAACGAGGATGACAAAGATTGGTTTCCCCCCAAAAGGCTGGGTAAGCAGGGCCGACCCAGTCATGCCTCTAGACGCAATAGGTTCAGCAACAACAACCAGTGCTGCAACAGGACGTGAGGCAGAGGCTGCCACAGTCAACAGGATGCTGGATCCAGATGCACAGTGTGCAAATCAAGATGGTCTGCAAAGCTCCTCTACCCCCCTTCCATATTTTTTTTCTAAAGCTTTGTGATTCACAGAAGAGCAGTGGGCAGTATTAGCTCTGTGTGCACAATGTTGCTCGTGCTTGTGTTCCCAATGCTCTGAATCATCCTTATGCACGGGCATAACCGGTGCAGTCTGCCTCCCTCTCCCTGCAGCTGCAATTGGATGAGCACCAGCAACAGGGGATCCTGTTGGGAATCCAGCTTTATAAGGTTTTATCAGGCAATGCGCATGACATCACTGACTGCACCCCTGGAGCACTCCCTCAACTGAGAACACAAAGGTGCTCGAGCATTGGGCTGTAGCTCCACCCATCCTGTTGGCATTGCTGCCTCCTTCCCCTACTCACTGTGGGTATGCAGGTTTTGAACAGGAACCCTTCCCTGCATCCGCGCCTCCATTGTCCCACGGAGGTGAGAGAACCTGGGCGGACTGTGGCTGGAGGGCATGATCCCATAAATGCTGGGGGGGCTGGGGGCTGCACCAGGGCCCTTATTAATACACGGAGCAAGGGCATGGCTAATTACCCCCTAAGCACTGCCAGGTCTCTCAAGTTAGTATCTGACTTTCAAAAGAAGTCTCGATCATTTCAGAACAATGCTCCATAGAAGATGAGGTAGGGAGAGTTGAATTTACCAACTGTGCAATGGACTGCACTTGGTAATGTTGGTCTAGGTAACACATTAAGGTTAGCTTTTACAAGTGAGTCAGTTAGAACTTGCTTTCTGTTTTATTAGAATACAGCATGAAGGGTTTAGTCCCTTTTTAAAGTGACTCTTTTATTTCATATTTCCAACAGGTGAATCTAGCAATGCAGGGCTGATCCTGGGCACAGTGCAGCAGGGAGTCTAGGTGGAAGAGGGGTGCTGAGCTGCATGGCTGGCTCTACCATAAGACCAGGCTCCTGCTCTCGGGACCGCACAGCCTGTTTGTTAGAGAAATCAAAGGATCTAACTAACTGGAACTGCGCAACAATCTCAGACCTCAATCAGCGCTACCTCGCTTTTCATGTGCATAGTGATGATTTAGAGCATTGGAATATGATGCAACAGAGCACTGATTGAGGTCTGAGATGCACTGATAGTGTGACCCAGTGCCATGGCTCCCAAAGGTCAAGAGGGGGAATTGAAGAAATACTTGGTGTGAAGAGAGATATTGGTGAGAGACAAACATGGGGAGAAATGAAGGAGAGAGAAACAGTGGGTGTGGGATGAGAGAGACATAGGAGTGTAGGAGGAGAGACCGAGACATGTGGAAAAGAGACAGATATGGGGAGTGTGGGGGAGAGAACAATGAAGATGGCAGTATGAGGGGGAGAAAGATATAGACATGGGGGAGAGAAAGACCGGCATGGAGAGAGGGATAGACACTGGTATGAGGGGAGAGGGAGATATTTTTTTTGTCTTTTTGCTGATGATACAAAGATTTGCAGCAGGGTTGATATTCATGGAGGGATAAGCCAAATGGCAAATGATTTAGCTAAATTAGAAAAATGGTCAGAGCAGTGGCAACTGACATTTAATGTGGACAAGTGCAAGATTATGCACCTTGGGCGTAAAAACCCAAAAGCAGAATATAGAGTATTTGGTACAGTCCTAACCTCAACATCTGAGGAAAGGGATTTAAGAGTAATAATTTCAGAGGACTTGAAGGTAGGTAGGCAATGCAATAGAGCAGCAGGAAATGCTAGCAGAATGCTTGGTTGAATAGGGAGAGGTATTAGCAGTAGGAAGAGGGAAGTGCTCATGCCATTATACAGAGCACTGGTGAGACCTCACTTGGAGTATTGTACGCAGTACTGGAGACCGTATCTCCAGAAGGATATTGATACTTTGGAGAGAGTTCAGAGAAGGGCTACTAAACTGGTTCATGGGTTGAAGGACAAAACTTACCAGGAAAGGTTAAAGCATCTTAACATGTATAGCTTGGAGGAAAGACGTAACAGGGGAGATATGATAGAAACATTTAAATACATAAAGGGAATCAACACAGTAAAGGAAGAGAGTATATTTAAAAGAAGAAAAACTACCACAACTCGAGGACATAGTCTTAAATTAGAGGGGCAACGATTTAAAAGTAATATCAGGAAGTATTACTTTACTGAGAGGGTAGTGGATGTATGGAATAGCCTGCCAGCAGAAGTGGTAGAGGTAAACACAGTCAAGGATTTTAAGCATGCGTGGGATAGACACAAGGCTATCCTAGCTATAAGACCGGGAACGGGGGACTAATAAAAGTACTCAAAAAAAAAAAACAATTGGGCAGACTAGATGGACCGAATGGTTCTTATCTGCCGACACATTCTATGTTTCTATATATATGGATCTGTCTACAAAGGGCCAAGCATCTATACAGGCAGGCAGACCTTTCTTCCCAGCACGCATTATACCAAACGGTTTAAAACCTTCAACAGAACTTGTCATAATCAGTCACTTGTTACTGATTTCAGTTTCAACTTCTGGGTAAAAGTCTAGAATTCTGCTGTGCCCTTCATAGGAGAGTGTTTGCAGTAATAGGAGGTAACCTTTAAAATCAGACTCCGCTTTTTTTTTTATATCTGTGGTAATCCGCCAGCCATCCAATGGACCAGTTTGTAAGGTAATGAATGATAATCAGTTTTATATAACAAGGTAGTGTTATAAGCAACCAAAAGGCCCAAACGTGCTAAAACAGGAACTAGCATAAAAAAGCTTTCCTTGTGTCAATGTTCCTGACCTTTGAATGGTAGTATGACAGTTTTACCGAGTTATAATGCATATTTTTTTTTTTTTTAAATTGTTCAAGAACTGTATTATTTTTTTTCATTGTATTTATCTCATCATATAGGTATATACAGGGAGTGCAGAATTATTAGGCAAGTTGTATTTTTGAGGATTAATTTTATTATTGAACAACAACCATGTTCTCAATGAACCCAAAAAACTCATTAATATCAAAGCTGAATATTTTTGGAAGTAGTTTTTAGTTTGTTTTTAGTTTTAGCTATTTTAAGGGGATATCTGTGTGTGCAGGTGACTATTACTGTGCATAATTATTAGGCAACTTAACAAAAAACAAATATATACCCATTTCAATTATTTATTTTTACCAGTGAAACCAATATAACATCTCAACATTCACAAATATACATTTCTGACATTAAAAACAAAACAAAAACAAATCAGTGACCAATATAGCCACCTTTCTTTGCAAGGACACTCAAAAGCCTGCCATCCATGGATTCTGTCAGTGTTTTGATCTGTTCACCATCAACATTGCGTGCAGCAGCAACCACAGCCTCCCAGACACTGTTCAGAGAGGTGTACTGTTTTCCCTCCTTGTAAATCTCACATTTGATGATGGACCACAGGTTCTCAATGGGGTTCAGATCAGGTGAACAAGGAGGCCATGTCATTAGATTTTCTTCTTTTATACCCTTTCTTGCCAGCCACGCAGTGGAGTACTTGGAAGCGTGTGATGGAGCATTGTCCTGCATGAAAATCATGTTTTTCTTGAAGGATGCAGACTTCTTCCTGTACCACTGCTTGAAGAAGGTGTCTTCCAGGAACTGGCAGTAGGACTGGGAGTTGAGCTTGACTCCATCCTCAACCCGAAAAAAGGCCCCACAAGCTCATCTTTGATGATACCAGCCCAAACCAGTACTCCACCTCCACCTTGCTGGCGTCTGAGTCGGACTGGAGCTCTCTGCCATTTACCAATCCAGCCACGGGCCCATCCATCTGGCCCATCAAGACTCACTCTCATTTCATCAGTCCATAAAACCTTAGAAAAATCAGTCTTGAGATATTTCTTGGCCCAGTCTTGACGTTTCAGCTTGTGTGTCTTGTTCAGTGGTGGTCGTCTTTCAGCCTTTCTTACCTTGGCCATGTCTCTGAGTATTGCACACCTTGTGCTTTTGGGCACTCCAGTGATGTTGCAGCTCTGAAATATGGCCAAACTGGTGGCATCGTGGCAGCTGCACGCTTGACTTTTCTCAGTTCATGGGCAGTTATTTTGCGCCTTGGTTTTTCCACACGCTTCTTGCGACCCTGTTGACTATTTTGAATGAAACGCTTGATTGTTCGATGATCACACTTCATAAGCTTTGCAATTTTAAGAGTGCTGCATCCCTCTGCAAGATATCTCACTATTTTTGACTTTTCTGAGCCTGTCAAGTCCTTCTTTTGACCCATTTTGCCAAAGGAAAGGAAGTTGCCTAATAATTATGCACACCTGATATAGGGTGTTGATGCCATTAGACCACACCCCTTCTCATTACAGAGATGCACATCACCTAATATGCTTAATTGGTAGTAGGCTTTCGAGCCCATACAGCTTGGAGTAAGACAACATGCATAAAGAGGATGATGTGGTCAAAATACTAATTTGCCTAATAATTCTGCACTCCCTGTATGATTTTATTTCATTTTATTTTTTTAAATCACATTTGGAGCTGGAGGATGTTGCTGCAGTGGGGACATCTGATCCAGGTTACTAGCCTCTCTCTTCAACACATTCAGTCATTTTTTACTGGTCACATAAAACTTTTACAGGCTGCTGTGCAGTATGTAGAAGTCATACGTGACCAGATCGGAAATCAATTACCTAATCAAGTAGTGGATCCCACAGAACCACGTTGATAAGCTAATTGATTTCCTTCTGGTCACATATGAATTCCACATACTGCAAGGCAGCATTCACAAGTTATATGTGGCCAGTAAATAAAATGGCCAAGGTGGCAACCCTAAATACATGTGACTGCTGCAATTGGCTACCACAATGTACATGTGCCTTGTGGCTCTCCAAGAGACGTGGTTTGAATGCCTTGTCACCAAGACAACCAGAAATTTACTTTGTGATTTTTTTAGCATACACAGAATGGGATCAGATGTAAGCCAATCAATATTACGTTTCACAGTGATAGGCAAAAAAAATCATATCATATCTATATTCAGTTTTATGTCAAACCAGTCTCACTTTCACAGTGCTGCACTGATAAGGGAGTTGTTGCTTTAATCCTGTAAGTCTGTTTTAGAAATAAGATATGCTTGCTAATTAATCAAATTATCCGTACTCAGACACATTATCGGCATTTAATTTAGGCAATTGTTAGTTTAGAACACAGCTTAAATCCTAATGAGTTTGTCATTAACCACTTATTAGTATTATCCTGCTCATGGCCCATTAAGAAGTTGGAATCAGTGCATTCTACTCTGAAAATAGATTGCAAATCCAGTAGACCAAGCATTAACAAGCAGTTTATCCCAAACATCAATCATGGCTGCTATTGAAAATGCTTGGTTTGTAAATACTAATTAATTTCCCATTACTGCTGTATCATTCGGGGGGCTAATGTGAGTATCCATCATGCTAGAAAAGCACAGCAATGATAGCATCATTTAAAAAAAATGTTATTGTTGTGAATCTGAGTTTTTTGGCAATATTATATGTTTGTCACAGGTGTTCAGTTTTTACGGCATTACTTAAAATACATCACTTCACTATGTGTAAGACTTTTTTGTGACTTCCATGCTGGCTAAAAAGCTCTTGAGCTCTCTTCTATAATCTCATGAAATATATAATGTCCAGCCCCCCAATCGAAGTGTCTGCATGATATACAGAGCTCCACATCTAAGGGTCAACTAAATATACACTGATTTGTCCTGGATTGGATTTGGGTCGACCACTTTAGCCAAATTTCACAAATCTCCAAAATACAGCTACTCAATATCCCTCAGTTCACGGTCCATATCGGCACTTCAGACCATTCGTAAACTGGAGCATCAGAGGACTTTATATTGGGAAATTTTCACAATGAAAAGCATACATTTGTGGTTACCCAATATGCGCTGATCCCATCACAACACACTCCAAATCCAGGTAAAATAGCAAGAATCCGGCCATTTCAATTCTGATCTGAGAACTTTAAAGGAACACTAAATGTTATATTTCACTTGTGCTTCTAATATAGAAGCACAAGTGAAAAGTTAGTTGTTCCTAGTGTGAGGATAAACTGGAATTTACTTTTGATAGTACACGCCAGTTTCTCCTCTGGCCGACAGCTGCCATGCTTCCAAAGGGAGCAGACAGCCATCTGGTCAGCGACCAGCTCTCACTGCTAGCGCAGAGAGAACCCCTTGTTTTTGCATGGGATCTACAGGGGGGACCTTAACTAAGTCTCCCCTGCTGATCCCATGCAAAAACAAGGGTCTCTCTCTGTGCTAGCATCATTCACTACTCCAGCAATGGCATACATTAATTATCGTTTTTGTCAGAGATAAATAAATAAAAGTAGTATATTTTAATCAGGTGTCCACTTAAGGCGCCAGCTTTGTGGGGGCGGCTGCTGCCTGAGTACCAGGATACATGTATCCTGGCGCCAGGCAGCCATGATTTTTTTTTAATTGCGCTTACGAATCCAGGGGGGGCAGACTGGTGTCGAGGTGAGCAGAGGTGCCAGTCCACTCCCTTTCAGGGAAGCAAGCAGCATTAGCTCTGTCCATGCTGCTCACGCTCCCATTGCATAGTGATGATTCAGAGCATCGGAAATAGCAGTACAGACAGAGCTTTGATGTTGCCCAAGGTAAAACATTAGGGGGGGGGGGTTAAGTGTGAGGGACATGGGACACAGTGTGTATTAGAAAGAGACACCAGCCATGGGGTGGGGGGGAGGGTGTAACAAACTTACCTGCTTATCTCCACAACGCTCCTCGCTGGCATCCACCACCGCATACTCACCTGGGTACTTGCAGCTCCCGTCGCACTCCCGGACGCCATCTTTCCGGAGTCCTGTAGTCACCAAGATGGCAACGCGGAAACCTATGACAGAACTTATAGGAGCTCTGCTTCTTGATTGGTTACACCTCCCTGGCTAGTGATTGGCACCAGATTTGTATTTAAACCCCTCGGTTGATCCTTACCTTTGCTTGTGATAGGTTCTCTGCTGCCTGTTGTTAGCTACCTTGCGTTTTTCTGTATTCCTGTATCCAGTGTTCCTGACCCAGCTTGTTTGACCATTTCTGATCTTCATTCCCAGTGTACCAAATCCTCTGGTTTGCTTATGACTATTCTGTCTTCCGTTATCCTGACTTTGGCTTCCAAATCTGTATCCAGTATCCAGTATCTCAGTACCACTGTCTGTGTGTCCAGTATCCCAATACCAGCGGCTGTGTGTCCTGTATCCAGTATCTCAGTACCACTGGCTGTGTGTCCAGTATCCCAATACCAGTGGCTGTGTGTCCGGTATCCAGTATCTCAGTACCATGGCTGTGTGTCCAGTATCTAGTATCTCAGTACCATGGCTGTGTGTCCAGTATCCAAAGTTCAACCTACTGTCACGTACTCGTACTTCCCTATACAGTATTCGGAGACTTCCTACTACCTCTCAAAGACCTGGTGACCGGTTGTACAAGAAAATTTAAAGATAAAGTGATTTCAGGTTCTTCATCGTGGATCCTAAACTCTGACCGTTACAGAGGGAGAAAGAGAGAGACACCAGACATTGGAGGGAGGGAGAAAGAGAAAGACACTAGACATAAGTTGGACAACTGGATAAGTTATATTTTCTTTTTTTTTTGTAAAAAAACAAGTGTCTTTCTTTTACATGTATGGCACTCCATCAAGAGACATTACCCGAAGTACCTTCACAGTACAAACATTATCAACATGTATTCGACAAAAAAGGAGGCCGAACGATTACACCCTCACAGGCCTTATGATTGCACAATAGATTTGCTTCCTGGGACCAATATCCCATTTGGTCGCATTTTCCCACTGTCAGAGCCAGAATTGGAAGTACTAAAGGAATATGAAGTTGAAGAGATTTTGGAATCTTGTATCTGAGCAGGATGATTTGAATATTTAGTTCATTGGAAGGGCTATGGCCCTGAATAACGTACATGGGAACCTTTATCCAATATCCTCATGCTAAAGTCCGATCCTTCCTCAGAAATCATCCCAGTCGTCCTGCACCCAGTGGTGGGATTCAGCCGGTTCGCACCGGTTCGTGCGAACCGGTTATTAAAATTTGACAGGTTCTCCAAACCAGTGCAAGCCAGAGATCCTTTAACAAAAAGAAAATCTGTGAAAAAAAATTGTTTTTTTGAGTTCAGGAAGCACTGAGGAGAAGACGGGTGATGAGCATCATAAAGATAAGTACTGGAGAGGGGGATTGGGACATATTAATGAGCAAATTATCAAGGGCATATTAACGAGCAAATGATCACGGGCATATTAACAGGGACACATTAATCATCTAATAATCAGGGGCATATTAATCATCTAATTATCGGGGGCATAGTAATAATCTAATTATCAGGGGCATATTAATAATCAGGGGCATATTAAGCATCTAATTATCGGGGGCATAGTAATAATCTAATTATCAGGGGCATATTAATAATCAGGGGCATATTAAGCATCTAATTATCAGGGGCATATTAATTATCAGGGGCATATTAATCATCAGGGGCATATTAATCATATAATTATCAGGGCATACTAATCATCTAATTATCAGGGGCATAATATGGAGCATTATCAGGGGCATATAAAGGAGCATTATCAGGGGCATATTAAGGAGCATTATCATTGGCATATTAAGGAGCTAATTATCAGGGGTATATTAAGCAGACCTTTTTTCAGTAAGGGCCCCTGAAATTTCTGATGGTCCTGCATAGACCAGTGGTGGACAAAGGGGGGGAGGTCCGCCCCAGGTGCCACTTGTTATAGAGATCCTACTGGCTGGGGTGCCCAGGGTCTAATAAACTGTTTTAAACCCTGGGCATTGTTGCCAATGGCACTCCTCTAATGCAGCCCGCTGGACATGGAGGTCTGGAGCACCTGCACCTTTAACAGCACCCCTGAAACCCTCCTCCCCCTCTGCACCTGTAACAGTGTCGGGAAACAAAGTTTCCACAACGCTGAATAATCCCTATCTCCTCGACCCTGAGCGTGACATCCTGGCGGGGAAACAGGACCACAGGACAGAATGAAACCCGCAGACCAGTAAAAAAAAAATTTTAAATCTCTGTGTGTGTGAGGGTGTGTGAGTGTGACTGTGTGTGTGTAAATGTGAGTCTGTGTATTTGTAAGTGGGATTCTGTATGTGTGTGTATAAGTGGGAGTCTCTTTCTCTCTGTAAGTGTCTGTGCATAAGTCTGACTGTGTGTGTTTATGTGAGACTGTGTGTGGACATGTGTTTCTAAGTGGGAGTGTGTGTGTGTCTAAGTGTCAGCCTGTGTGTGTGTGTGTGTGTGTGTGTGTGTGTGTGTGTGTAAGTGTAACTGTGTATGTATGTGTGTCTCTTTAGTGAACTGGAATTTGAAAGACCAGAGTACCCAAACTAAAAGCATAGCTTGCTTAGAGAGTGGTATATGTTAAAGTGCACCTGGCTGGGACATATTTTAATGGGCAAACTGTGGCATATTTAATGGACAAGCGGCGGCATATTTTAATAGACAAACTGGCTGTTGCATATGTTAGTGGCAAAGTGACTGTGGCATGTTAATAGGTACCTGTCAGTGGCTTATTTTAATTGGCAAAGTGACACTGTGGCATGTTCTGCAGGGGCAGTTCTGTGGGGCAAAGTGACATTGTGGCATGCCAAATCGTGTACAATACAATATGAGTGCAAGCAATATTGGTGCATTGCAAGTCCTATGTGGTGCAGAGGAAGGGAATAAAAACGAGAAATGCTACTTTTCCATAACATTTTTATTACATATGAAAATGGTTGAATATAATATTAAAAAGTTCATATAAGCATAAATGCAACTAGTTATAAATATATATATAGAGAGAGAGAGAGAGAGAGAGAGAGAGAGCAAGAGACAGAGATGTATGTATAGATAGGCTTGTGATGTGTGTGTATAAATATATTTTTTGTTTTATAATTGTACAATAGATAAATGTTGCCAACTATCACCTCGTGGGGCTCACGTGTGTGGCATAATTAATGGGTATCCTGCGTATGGCATAATTAATGGGGCTCCCATGTGTGACATATTTATGGGGCTCCCATGTTTGGCATAATTAAGGGTCTCCAATGTGTGGCATAATTAATGTGTCTCCTGTGTGTGGTATAATTAATGGGGGTCTTGTGTGTGGCATAATTAATGGTGCTCTTGTGTGTGGCATAATTAAGGAGCTCTTTTGTGTGGCATAGTTAAGGGGCTCCTGTGTGTGACAAAATTTGTGGGGCTCCTGTATGACATATTTTAATGGGCCATCTGACTGGTATTACTGTATGGAATCTGTTTGGGGGTCAGATTGGCAAGTCTCCGAGGATGCATTCGCAAGTTTTTTACATTACTGCTGATTTTGCCATGATATGCCAAGTTTATACATTACTGTTGATTTTGCCATGTTATACCAAGCTTATGCATTACAACTCATTTAGACTAAGTGTGTGTGTGTGGGACTGACTGATTGTGTGTTACTAGGGTTTGAGAGAGCAGGACTGGAAGAGAGCTGGCTTGCGAGCGCAAGAGAGAGAAAGATCTGGCTTGCAATAGAGTGGGAGAGAGAGAGAAAGGTTGGGAGAAAGAGAAGTGAAAGTATAGAGCTGGGAGAGAGATGGCTCGGAGGGGAGAGAATGGGGAAGAGCGATGGTCTGGAGGAGTGAGAGTGGGGGAGAGAGATGGCTTGGAGGAGTGGGAGAGAGTGCAAGGCTGGGAGAGTCTGGCTGGATAGAGTAACATCAGGTTGTGTAAGAGAGCGAGTCTGAGTGGTACAGGCTTCTTAGACCACAATTATGTTGGTGCAATCTAGGTGCTCTGGAAAGACCTGTCTCACTCACTGCCTGTTACTGGCACAGCATGCTTCAATGGGGGTATGCATAAGTAGCAAATATAACGCTCTATGTGCTTTTGTATCTGTAAAACCTATGACCTGCATGCTTTACAAATTTGATTTCCCTATTATATATAGTGATATAATCTGCACTAAAATAATTAGCTACATTATGCTAATTATGTGGGTTTGATAGTGGGCGGAGCTTTGGGGCAGTGGGTGTGGTACAATTTTGATGCAAAGTGTCCCTGGGATTTTTTTTTAAATTTTGGCAACTATGAAAGGCCTAAAAGTGTCTTCTTGTTTAAATGAACGGCCCAGTTTTTTAAGCGTTTATTTTTCTTCGTGCTTGAGTAAGATAGCTATTCATATCACTGAGATGCTATTCAGCATCGTCATGCTTATTTCACTGAGCTGAGCACAAATTTTTCCTCCTACATATGACTGTCTTCAGGGTAAACCAAACTGAATAAGGCCAGTGGGTAGGCCTTGCTGTGGTTGCTGCCACATAGAGGATTAACACAGCTTTATTACTTTAACCTTCTCACTCACTCTCTGCTTTTAAACCAAGCCATTGCTTCATCATCTCACAGACAGCTGCTACAAGCCTCAACCAGGAAGGAACTTACACCACCTGAAAAGACTGCTCCTTACTCATCTGTCCATAATAACTTGGGTAATATAACTCAGATCTATCTTATCAATCAATGAGATTTATTTATAAACACATTTTTAAATTTTTTTTTATAAGCGCTAATAATGTGAAAAGGCAGACTCCTGACACCCAGGTTTCTGCTGTACTCTGTGTGCTAACACAACCCATGCATAATGAATCAAACACTTTTCACTGTAGGGGGTCTATTTCCGCACACAATAGTGTTGGCATGTACAAAAAAGGCTCAGTCGCCTTTATACATTACAGTTGCCAATTGTGCCATTTTTTTTATACTTACCAACACTTTAGTGTGCAGGAGTTTTTGTACACAACCTCCAATGTTCCTAGAATTGTAGCTATGGAGATATCCAGATAGAACATCTGCAATAAAACTAGGCCCTGAATACATTAGACTAACAATTCTTGAAAGGTTATTATTGTAGATAATCATTACTTAGGCTGTTTAATAAAATGTGTTCTCGTCTGTTTTTGTATTTCATTATCTTTTTCTTCTTCCTAAAGTTACATTTTACTTCAAAATGATCATTAAGGATGAACATAGCTACACACCAGCATTATACTCAATACGCAAACCTGGCCGTTTGTAAAAGATTGTACAAATGTTTACTTATACTGGGTTCAATGCTTTGAATGATTTCAATTAACCTAACCTATCTGAATTTGCATCCCCTGGCTGTTGGACTAAAGTAATGTACTTTAAAACCAGAGAATATACTGATTTTGTCACAATTTAACAATGTTCTATGGACATTCACCTGTGCAGGTCTAGGGTTTGTAGAGTAATAACTTGTGGGCCACAATAGTGCATATTCAGCACAGCAGGAAGGTTATCATCTGTGATCTTGCACCCTTTTAAATTCTGTATCAGGCACTTTGTTTTTGTAGTGTTGCTGCAGAAGACATTTTTTTATAAACCTACTAAAACAGGGTCAATATATACATATATGTAGCTATTTTTGTTTCACGATAACAATGAGTTTGTAGAAATATCCTAACCCTTATAACAATTATTTTACACCCTCACCAACAGACACACATCCATGTTACTGTAACACACATTATAGAAGCATAATGAACACAGAGCATGTTTTGCTGCCCTCTTCTAAATATACATTTCTAAATAATTTAAAGACTAAGCTGTAGCTAGCAGCTCGCACTTAGTCACGGTCTGTAGCTATCCTGGAGTGTTGGGCTTCTCTGGATTCCTTGTTAGATTTGAACAGTGATAGAAAGAAGTCAATGAATTACAATTGCTGGTAAAATGAATTACGTCATTTTGTCTTTTTTCCCACACAATGTGAATGTATTTAAAAATCGTGGCAAATATAATTTCTGCATAACACATCGGTAATGCACTTCAATAATAATATGTGTATTTTGTTAAACACTGGCAGTCTATGATGTTCCAGTGAAAAATAATATACAGTATATATTACATTGTAAACATTTTTTTTTTTTTATAACCTGGCTTTTTTCTCTCATAGATGCATATCTAAACATGTATAATTCTGTAAGTTAATGAGTCTGTATCACTGCCTTAAAAGCTAAAGAAGGCAAATAGAGTCAAGTAGATACCTTTATTGGCTAACTGAGCGGGTTTAGATTGTAAGCTTTCAAAAAAATGTATTAGTTCTACAACACCGGTTGGTGTTTGGTGTGTCACGTTTATCTACAATAAAAGTTGATTTCTAAAACCTGGTAGCTGAAGTACTTTTGTTACAAGCTAGACATCAGATACAATTGTGTCATTTGCATATTTGTCTTCTCAGACTGTCTATAAATAGCTTATAATAAAGTGGAAAAAGTTTTGGGCAAACACAGACACTTTGTGACATAAGTGGTCTTTCTCTGGCATTTCTGCTCCAGATTCTCAGGATTCCACGTGATTTTGTTTTGCACCCAATTGCCTGCCAGTCCTGTCTCAGTTACCAGTTCTGTCCCAGTTACCAGTCTTGTCTTAAAGTTACTAGTTCTGAGTATGCATCATCATGTGAAGACAGTCTCTTCAATATCTCCTGCACAGAGGCTCCTCCCTGACATTCTTTCCTGGATTGTTGCAAACACATAGTATGTAATTATTTACAGGTTCATTGTTGGTTGTGGTGAATTGCAAAATTTTCCAGACAGCTATTTTGGACTTTTTTTTTCAATTTCATTTGTTAATTCACCAAAAGTATTTGCTTTAAGAACGCAATGATATGTAGGTTTGACCATTGTGACAATGTTATGAAAATTCTAGAAATTTAGCAGCATTTTACTTTTATGTTAATGATCTCATCATTCATGTTATGGCTGCCATTTTGAATCTGTTGCCCTGGCATCTCCTCTCTGTTATAAGCTTTTGTTCCAGTGCACTGGTGCAGCCGCCTGTTTTGGTATTTCATAGCTATCTGATTTTCCCACAACCAGATCTCCTGCTTCCTGGATTCCTCTTTCAGCAACCACCACAGACTTTGGACCTGTCAAACATTTTTCTTCCAGTCCCATGCCTGATAGACCTGTGAGTGTCTGGACTAAAGCTGGGGATAAGCAGTTTTGGTGCTGCATGTCCACAAAGCCTATTTCCATAGCTGTACCCTCTACACGAACATTGCCATGAATAATATATACTTATCATGGAGAGAAAGAAGGCATTCAGGAACAGAAACCTTAGGAGAATCTAAAAAGTACCTTTTGTAATCCCAATACCTCAGTCCATCATTCCTCTGTTGACACAGTCCTCCCACACTGCATAAGCAATGTACTGCAGTATCTTGTATTTTTGCACAGTGATTCACTTTTCTTTGTAAAGTTGCTAACAGTGAAATGGGCCTGTGTACCAGAGGCTCTGATCGTATCAAAATTACTACAAAAATAGGAAATTAAAGATACACATATACATGGAAAACAATGAACGCCTAATGCATTTTCTGTGCTACTTATCCATAGGCAATAAAGCACTTTAAATGAGTCTAGTGGGGAAAGACGTTAAAAGAGACTAAAATAAGACAATTGAAGAGAAGAGAACAAATACATTAGTTCCAGGACAGCACCAAATTACACTAGTAAAGGCCTTGACAAATTCAGTACTGCAGGCAAGTATTGCAATAGGAGACTGCGGATTGGCTGATTGGAGTTGCAGAGGACTCTCATTTCTTGCATGAGCTACTGATGCCATGGTGGTCTGGATGAATCCCCAGAAGAAAGTTTAAGTTTTAATATGCATTTATTTGTGCCAGTATTTTATTAAAATTGGAGTGATCGTTAATAGACTTGTTTAGGTCTAAGCACATGTAAACTTAAATGATAACAATAATGAATTGATTGATTGTTGTTATTTAAGTGCCAAATATACAAACGTGCATAAAATAATGTCAGTCTTATTTTGAATAATAGCAGATGTTTGTGGTCTACATAAAGTCTTTTTAGATGTTATAAAATTGGAACACATATTTCCCTCCATATGCTATATAAATTAATTTATTGTATTAAACCTAAAAACTGGGCTATGTGGTGTCTCTGATTTGGAATATGGCTGTAAAACAATAGACCATGAAACAGCCATGGATAGGGACAGCTGTCATGCAGCTGATATCCAACAGCTCTGTAGATCAACTTTCCACTTAAATTACATATGTGGAGTTAGGGTGTAGGCTGAAACTGGGAGGCATAAAGCATCTGTTTTAGCTGACAGTGCAAGTTATAATGCACTGTTTTACATAGTTGGTTCTTGGTTATGCCCTAGGATTATATACCAAATATTTTGCTAAAATATCATAATGTGTATATGAAGCCCCGTAATGGAACCATTATCTTTATTTGCCTACAACATGATATTTACAGATAGTGTTAGGAATTGACAAATCCCAGGATCCAGGGAGCCATGACTCCTAAAATCGCAAATGCTGGCTGCTAAGTTTTTATGGTAATTTTACATAGAACTTTATGGAAGTACCATGTCCCTGTCTCCTAAAAATAACTAGGCTGGCTCCTGAGTTGTTCTGCTTGGCTCTTAAAGAATTTAAATAATTTGTCAAGCTGTGTACTATGCTGTAGGTATAACGTTGCTATTGATACAAAGTGACACGGAAGAAAACAAAACCCGCTATTCACACTGTTACACTTGTAAAAGGAATTGTCTTGTCTGTGCTCCACACTCTTATTCTTGGTGACCAAAGTATCGGGGTAATATGTCAAAAGGCTCCGCATCCAAACATGAGCGGGTGCTGCATAGAGACCTACGCTCCAAAATGATTCCAAAAGCAAAAAAAAACTGCCACTGTAGTTGTAATGTAATATTGCCACTATAGCAAACTTTATTGTGGAGATTGTTTTCAAATGTGAACAGACACCAGGCTCAGTCGTTTCCAGCTTAAATCAGCGCTTACTGACAGCAATCCATTGTGAAATACAAAGTCTTTACATACTTATTTTAACTTCCCTCTGATTCGTTTCCCATTTAATACTAACTGAATCCAATTATGTGTATTACATTAAAAAATCAGGTAAATAAACAGTTAAAAGCAATCACCTGCATTATAAAGCATATGTTATACCATCAGAAACATAGGCAGCAGAATGAAAACGAACCATAGCATCATATAATATAAGAACATATATCAAGATGAATAGACTACAATTTCTCATTTTACTTGGTATAAAGTAAATGTCGCCGACTCCAGCAATGTCCAAAGATTTGTGTTGTGCAGTGTTCATAAACTGGGTATTTCTATGATCCATTTCTTGTATGGTTTTAAGAATATGCTGACAAAGTCATTTGTATTAAAGAAATTCTCATTGTAAACTTGTCCAACCTGTTTTAGCAGTTAAGTTGTATAATAACCTAGTATATTGTTTTTTCAAGAAGGAATGTATAGTAGTGCAGTTTCATAACGTTTTTTGGGCACAGCTTGCACAACACTACATCTGTTCTTAGTGCTAGTTGGCAGTGTGAGTTTAAACAAATATCTTCTAGGGGCAGAAGTGATAAAGAACAGACAGCTTGTAGAATAATTACAAAGCATCAGAGAAGCATGTTCTAGTAATCACGTTTTACACTTTCTGAGACATTGGAGCCACCATGGATTGTAGGTGATTCTCCACAATTTTTTTAATGTCATGCCTGCTTGTAAATCTTCGTTGGGGGTAGCCCTTATGGAAACAGTCTACAATTTTTAAGTTGAAAGACAAACTTGAGAGTCTTGTTGATTCTGGTGTCGAAATATTTTTATTGTTCCAGAGTTGAAACTGAGATGAAACAACCTTTAGGGCTTGAAACAGGAAGCTGCACGTTCTGCCAATTGTTAGATCACTGTAGAGTGTTAAATGTGCGGTATTAGTTCTGTCATCTCCCACCTGAGGATCTTCAGACAGTTAGCACCAATTCATCTTTGCTTCTCTAGTGGGTACCACATAAACTGCATAAAGCCCTACCTGAGATTACTAAAACAAAAAAGTAATATCTTCTTATTATATTATCTCAAAATGAATGAGAAAACCTAGAGTTATAAAACCTATCATGATTCTGTAAAAACGTTATTTCTAGTTATTACAAAAGAGTATTTGAATTCATTCCTAAGGGAGGATGTTGCAGTAAATGCTTTATAATGTACTAGAGATGTCAGATTATAGACTGTATATTACTTTACTGCCACTTTATATGGATTTTCCATTTTTTAATTTCTTGTGTATGGCTCTAATATGGCCTTTTTTTACATTTGACAGCAGTTTTAAAAGTGGTACCCAGAGTGGCGTAAAGTGCTGGCTACTACACTGTTCAAACAAGGCTACAATGTGTGGCCGAGGAAGGACCGCTAGGTCTGAGCACGCCATTTTAAGTCCTCTGCTTGTCATCTCTGTTGGATGAACTGTGTACCTTGATCGCATCATTTTCACCTGCGGTTCAACTTCGCTAAAAAGTTTTTTGGTTACTTTTCTTTTTTTTTTTGTTTAAAATCTTTTTTTATTGAGGTTTTACAAATAAAAAGAAAACATGAAGAGATACGAAATGCAAATAATATCTAGCTCGATGTCCGTATAATTTTCAAGAAGACGGGCACGAAAAAGTAAATATTTATCAGAGTTGGGGATTATTGGACTGGTTACTTTTCTGTCTGACATTGCACTACACCTTGGACAGCAGCTACTGTGGTGTAGAGTCTCCCTGTGACCTACAAAGACTGATTGTTTGGTTGGTTTGATACATGCACAAATTCAGACTATGTTTATTTATTGCAAGAGGCAATTGTTTGGTGCTTTTTGTGTGTACATTGTGTATATAATGTTTTGCATGCATTCTTACAGTCTTTTGTGGTGACATCATGCAATAGTTTGCTAGAGATTTTTTTTTCATTTTTTTTTTAAACTTTTTTCATGAGCTATATCTTTGGACTGAACAGTCATTGTGTGATATCTATGATTTATCTATATTCTTTTCACCTTTTTTTCCTTTTGCTTTTCCTGCATAGATTGTTTTCATTTTTCATTTTGCATACACCACCACATTTATATAATTTAATACATTTTTTTCCGTGTTTTTATTTTGCTGTTTTTTCTCTCATTTTTTGCCAGTTCTATTTTTTTTCTGCAGCCACCTCATTAGTATTTGTGCTACATTGTATTCTCCCTTTTTTCTGCTTCTACCTAAGGCTTGCTTTGTGCGTTTCAGAAGCTTTTCATTACTATTGTTATTTTGTTATTTTTTTCATCCCCTTTTTTCCCTCCTTAAACCCATGATTACTAATTATTATACGTAGAAACTGCAATTATAAAGAATAATATTTTTATTTTTTTTAAATGAATATTATAGTGCACATTTCTGCTTTCTTTTTAGTTTTATAGTCATTCATATGCCATCAGGGAAGAGCATATGACCATTTCATGACTGCACCTAGTTACATGTATTTCTAATATCCTTTCCTACGAAGTTTCTCTAATTGTTGGTTTGCTGTTCTACAATGTTTGAGTTACATACTGTAAGGAGTTTTGTTATCATTGCCATGGTCAAACAGGAAGTTTCATAATGGTGCTGAGCAGCAACCTACCATTGGTTGAGCCTCTGGAATGCAGTGGCGGGGATGGGACACTTCATCGCGGCTGCTTCCGCACAGCCGCTTCACCACCGACTCTGCACCACAAGACAGCTCGTCGCTGGAGATTTCATCGCGGGACATTTCTTCGACATTTCTTCGCTAAAGGTAAGTTTATTTCAGTATTTTAGCTATTTTACTTTATTTCAGTAAGGGTGGTTATAATTAGGGTTTAGGGGGTTAGAATTAGTTATTAGGCTTCGGGGTTAATTTTAGTATTAGGGTTTAGGGGGTTAATTTTAGTATTAGGGTTCGGGGGTTAGTATTAGGGTTTAGGGGGTTAGTATTAGGGGTTGGGGGTTAGTATTAGGGTTTAGGGGGTTAGTATAAGGGTTCGGGGGTTAGTATTAGGGTTTAGGGGGTTAGTATTAGGGTTCGGGGGTTAGTATTAGGGGGTTAGTATTAGGGTTCGGGGGTTAGTATTAGGATTTAGGGGGTTAGTATTAGGGTTCGGGGGTTAGTATTAGGGTTTAGGGGGTTAGTATTAGGGTTCGAGGGTTAGTATTAGGGTTTAGGGGGTTAGTATTAGGGTTCAGGGTTAGTATTAGGGTTTAGGGGGTTAGTATTAGGGGTCGAGGGTTAGTATTAGGGTTCAGGGGTTAAAGGTAAGTTTATTTCAGTATTTTAGCTATTTTACTTTATTTTAGTAAGGGTGGTTAGAATTAGGGTTTAGAGGGTTAGAATTAGTTAATGATATCAAAACAAAGTTATTAAAACACAGTTTATCAAAACATTTCCTTGAACATGCCCCTAATCCTAAAGAATTAACATTAAAAAAGTTTTCATGAACGACTGACCGCAGTACCACAGGACATGCCCCAGCACCCACATTGCATACTCAGGACATGCCCATCAACCACATTGCACACCTAGAACCCCAGTACCCTCAGCAGTGGTGTATCTTGGTTTTGTGCTGCCCTAGGCAGACAAAATTTGGGCACCCCCTCCTACCCACGACATGACCCATACAACCGTAAATGTAAACGTTTTAATATTATATGCAACTATTTTCATATCACATTCAACTATTTTTATATGTAATAAAAATGTTATTGAAAAGTTGCATTTCTTGTTTTTATTCCCTTCCTCTGCACCCACATTGCACCTAAAGGACTTCATACAGCAACATACTGCACCCACAGCACTTAGCTTGCACTCATATTGCACCCACATAATTTTGCATGCTACAGTGTCACAGAAAATACCACAGAGTCACTTTGTCCCACAGAAGATCAAGCAGATCAAGCCACAGTGTCACTTTCCCCCATAGTACATGTTATTTTGCCCCACAGAACATGCCACAGCATCACAGCTGGCAGGCAGAGATGGTGAGGGGGGATATTCTGATCTCCTCTCACCTCCGTCTCCGCCTGCAAGCACGTAAGCACTTGCCTTGTTTGCCTCGCGCTAAATACAGCGCTGACCCTCAGCACCCACATTGCACACCCAAGACATGCCCCATAACCCAAATTGCACACCCATGACTTACTCTAGTACCCCCGCATCTCAGGACATGGCCCATAACCAACATTGTCCAGGACTTACCCCAGCACTACAGGACATGTTCCATAACCCACATTGCACACATAGGACATGTCCTGCCACCCACATTACAGACTCAGGACATGCCTCATCACCAATACTGCACACCTGGGACTTACTCCAGCACCCCAGGACATGCCCCAGCACCCACATTACACACCCAGGACTAACCCCATCCAACACCCTCAATTCTCTGGTGTCTAGTGGTAGGCAGTTGTGTTCCTCTTGCACTCACCGTTTGGTCTGAAATCTGAACGCCTGCAGGCCATGTGAGCCCTGGCACTCTGATCTCAGGCCAAGTGCTCTGAAGACCAATGGTAGCTCTATTCTTTATAAAGTAATTATTATTAATATATTGTTTAGCATTTTGGTTATTTTGTCCAGCTCCTGCAGATGTACATTGGCATGTTCTTGTACACAAGTCAGTTGCTGGGGAATTTTTACATTACGTCATTAAATAAATTTGGTATCTTTATGATTCCATACATTCCACAAAAAATCCCACTCTCTGCCCCTAAAAGCTAGCAGTTTATTCCAAATTTAAAAAGTATATTTTGCTTTAAAAACTTTTTTATATCATTAAATATTTCCTATTGGTATTCTACCAAAGTAAAAGTTGTTCACATAATTGCAAACAAAGAAAACATTGTTAAAATGCATTACATCAAATACTACAGACCAGAAGACACTTGTAGAGGTCTTTGTTAAAATGTGTCTTTTCTGAAAAAACAGCATATTACTGTAAATCTGAAGCTAAAATGCATGGAATTTCATGCTTGTGGGATTTGGAATATTTCTTCTTACCAGAATAAGGGCAGTAAAAACAGCTTATTTTTAAAAATACAATGATCATAATTATTCTAAGTAATGCTGTACTGGCTGCCTGCACTTGTAGATGTTTAAAAATACAAATAACACAAATGATTGTAGCCTTTGTTTTAAATTAAGAACGTTATATGATTAGAGGGGGGCAGCAGACTGAAGTGGGTGACAGCCAGTGATATCATTGTTGGTAGTATATACTGCCTCATCTGGGGGGGGGGGGGGGGGGGGTAAACAGTGTAGTAAAAAGGCATGTGGGGTCAATATGACATTGTTGTAAGGTTTGTGAGGGTAATCTGATGTGGTGGAAAGGTTATTTGAGGAAGGGATACAACACGTAGAGGAAATGGTGTGACAAATGTGGTTTGGGGGTGCATGAGTTTGGACAGGACACGGGCAGCACAAAACCTAAATACACCACTGGACCTGGGTGATGGGGCATATCCTTGGGTGTTGTGGTAAGTCTTGAGTGTGCAATGTTGGTGATGGGGCATGCCCTGAGGTAAGTCATGAGTATGCAGTGTAGGTGATAGGACATATCCTGGGGTACTGGGGTAAGACATAAATGTGCTGTGTGGGTGATGGGGCATGTACTGGGGTAAGTCATGAGATGTGCAATGTGGGTGATGATGTATGTCCTGGATGTACAATGTGGGAATGCACTGGCAAGTCTGGGTGCAGAATGGCAAGTCTGTGGGTGCACTGCCAAGTCTGAGCCGAAGATTGGCAACTTTTGGGTTGCACTGGCAAGTATTTTTTCCTGTAGGGCCATCTTGTATTTAGGCTTTTTATTTTTTACCTAAATTAATATCCTCAATTTTTAAATAAATTCTGATTTTGCCATGATATGCCAAGTTTATACATTACTGCTGATTTTGCCATGTTATGCAATGTTTATACATTACTGCTGATTTTGCCATGTTATGCCATGTTTAAAAGATATGTTAAGTACAATCTAAGTGCTGGGGTAAGTCATGTGAGTGCAATCTAAGTGCTGGATTATTTGTCAAGTGACTTATGCCTAATCCGATATTACTGGGTGCGTGTTTTCTGGCTTCCAAGTGCAGTTGCTGGTTTTCTGTGATTTCTGTGTTCCTGACCTGGCTCGGCTGACTTCTCTTCTGGTTCTTGATTCTTAGCTTTGTACCTCACTCTACGTTCTCCTGACTCCAGCTCATCTGACTACACGCTTTGGTTCCTGACCCTGGCTTGCCTCCTGGATATTGCTTTTGGACTATTTTTACCATTTTGCTATTTATTATTATGCATCTTACCGTCTGTCTCTTTCTGGTGCCTGGTCCCTAACAGTACTTCAGTGCCAATTCTCATTCTCATGGATCACAAGACTCTTACATACCTTTCTGAGGCTAAACAGCTTTCTTCTAGGTGGGCCCTATCTGTACTAACCTCACCTCTTGGTGCGGAAATTCTGCCTGCACAAATTAATGCTCCTCCAGAGAAACCTAGTTGTTGTTGCTTTGCATCAGTTCACCTCTACGCTAGATTATTAGGCATGTATCATAACTCCAAAGCTTCTGGCCAGCCAGGTAAAAAAAAGTTAATATGGTCCACCTCTCAACAATTTTGGTGGCCTGGTACCACGTTCAAAATAAGACACCACGGCATCTTCCAGTAGGCTCCCTGCAAACTTTATAAACAAAAACAAAAAACATATAGTGCGCTTAGTGCAAAACTGTGGTATTATAGCAGGAGTCCAGACGCCTGGTCGAAGCTCATGAGGAGCGAAACGCGTAGCGATCTGGACTCTACCTGCAACATTCCTTTTTGTTTTTTATATTTATGTATTAATATTTACCTGTACCTGCTGGAAGGATCCTCATCACATCAGTCGTGTGGCGCCCACCCTAAAAGTGATATCAAGATCCTCCATGTAAGCAGCTATTATTTTTATTAAAATCTGTATTGTTTTCACTGCTGACCTGGTGCCTTCTGTTGCTTTTCTTTGAGAGAAAAAAAGTACCCCTGAAGTTCCACTGCAACAGGAAACCCTTTGAAGTGCCTGATTTTCTCTGGCAGTTTGTAAGTGCATCCCCTTAAGGGGGACAGAGAATCTCCCTATTTTTTGGAAGACACATCTATATCTCTAAAAGAGATCACTGATAATTATATCCACCAAGGTGCTATAATACCACAGTTTTGCACTAAGCGCACTATATGTTTTTTGTTTTTGTTTATATTGTATTTCTGTGTGGTTTAGGGACACACTACCTAAGTGCTGCTGTGAGCTTTTGAATACAGCGCTGGTTACACCCACTTTTCTGTTTCCCTGCAAACTTTACCTAATGGTGAATGGCCATGGACACAGCCAATGTGGTCATTCTCATAGTTGTTGACCGATTCTCTGATGTTGCATTGCATTCCCTTGAAAAAATTACCTACTTCTCAACAGCTCATCTTGATTTATGTTCGGGTGGTTTTTCACTTACATCAGTTATGTAAATGGGAATTCAGTTTTGCTCCTCCTTGGTCTACCACCCGCAATCAAATAGTTCCGCAGAACGAGCTTATCAATTTTTGGAACAGTTTTTGTGTTGATAAATTTCGGGTTTACCAGCACAATTGGTCGGAACTGCAACACTGGGCGGAGTTTGGGCAGAGCTTGTCCAGTGTAGCCATTCTTGGCTTACTACAGGTTTTAACCATCCTTGTTACCTGATAAGTTCATGCCACAAGAGATGCCGACATTGGAGGAACACCTCCAGGAACTCCGTTCCACTTGGGTGCAGGTTCAGGACTCGTACCTAGTCAGAACAAACGATCGGCGGGAATGACGTAAGACGCTGATAGGGAGGAGCGTCTGAGGTCCTGGCGGGCAGCGGAGAGGAGAAGGTAGACGCTGGCTAAGGAGGACTGCACACCCACGAGTCAGAGACCAGGTGTCGGAGCATCGGAGGTTTGGTACTCAGCCTTCTGCGCATAGAATCCGGCATCCGAGCATAGAGTCCCTGCTGAAATTTATGAGAGCTGGCTTGAAGCCACAGACGGTGTGAGAGGAGGAGGAAGAGAAAGCAAGGGGAAAGCGAAAGAAAATCTACCTAACACTACAGAGGTATCCTGACTTGCCATCTGCATATATTCCTTCCAAAATAGGAGCACCCTGATGTTGCATTGATGCTGATCCCCCCTGTTTAAGGCAAAAGTGAGTCTGCTGGATATTCTTGAACACTGTGAGTTTTATTCTTATTTTTTCTTTTTTGTATCTCGCGTGGATACACTTTGTCAAGTACTGCTGAATGCTTTTCCCCTGCTTCGCACCTCTGAATAGCTCTGGAACTCCTTGACGGGGCTCTCAGGTCAGACAACACTGGGCACTTATGTGCGTCCCCTATAGGGTCTATCTATGATTGAACTTATACTTATTGATGGTGAACTTCAATATAAGCTCTGTATATCCCTCTGCTGATTAGCATTGGGAGCCCAAAGAGACAATTTAAACCTGTCCTATATAACATCGAGGGGCAATTAGGAGCTGACGAACACTGCTGAATATATGTGTATATATCTGTCTTATATCGTTAAACATTGCTGGAATTTTTTTTTTTTTTTTCTCCATGGCATACTTTTCCTAGCTAGTCCTAAGCATTTATAGGAACCACCTACAAGTTGCACTCGTGAACACACTTCTGGTTATACTGCCGAATAAAATTGCAAGTTTAGTAGAGTCAAGACCTGACATTGTCTAATAAAACCTATTGGGGCTGCCTATTTTGCCACTAAAGACTGTTGTTACCCCTTGTGGTGCTTTGAGTTCTACAGCACGCTGTCTCTTAAAGTTGCTTTGTGATCTCTGATCAGAACTTTTTCACTAGGTTGCAAATATAAGAGACTAGATGTGTAATTAAATCTGCTGGCACGGTCTGAGACAAAAATCGGTTGTTGAGTGTGTGACTCACCAAGAGTGGATATACAACTTTAACCAAATCTCGAGAAAGAGGAATAGTAGGAGACCTTTAGAGTTAACTATCAAAATGGCCTCAAAGAGGGAGGAAAAGAGTAAGAGGGAAAGAAAGAAACCGGAGATCGAGCTAAAGAAGGATAAAAAAATGGCCTCGATTTTCTCTCCTCAAAATACTCTGAAAGGAGATCTACCACATGATTTACTACAGATCTCAGGAGCCCTGG